>OW569405.1:27831107-28064103 GCA_937654795.1 Cistogaster globosa | reverse complement strand
AACATGAAAAATAAAAAGTACAAAAGATAAACCTAATCTTAATTTGGCAGATTTACTTTCAAATAAACTTGAAGTTCAACAAAACAATTGTCACGAAATCTTGCTCGAAAGCCCCCAAAAAAATTACATAATATAAAAACACAAATAAAGCAACAAAATTGGCAAAAAACTTAAAACACGAAAGGATTAGCTATTTTGATTTAATAAAACGAACAACTATCACTTAACTTTTCTCACTTCCTCCTTTTACCTTTTAGAAAAGTATTTTAGATTTTTTACTGACTTCGAAAGGAAAATAATTAATTTAAGTGGTGCAAATGGCAACGACAAAAATAAGAAAGCTCTTTTTTATAAACAAATGAGTGTGAATATAAAAACATGATTAATTAAACCTTGATTAATACAACAACATCTAGATGTCTATCATTACTATAATCTAATCGCAATGGCTGAAACTTTTATTGCTTACACCAGAACTAAGTAATTATTTTAATTTGTTGACGGCTCTATTCTACAATATGAGATATTTCGATCTTACTCATTCTTTTGTAGGGCAATTAGTTATAACCGACGCATTAACTAATAGTAAGTACTGAATTAGAAGTCGTTACAACATTTTGATCTGACAACAGACATGTCGAGGACTTTTCAATAATAGCTAATTTTATTATTATTATTTTTTGGTTACAGATACATATGTTAAGGACTAAATATTTTATTTATTATTTTAATATTCTGGACTTTATATTGTTCATGACGAACATAAAACCATTCAATTTCAATGTGTTAAGCAATATATGCTATATAAGCAAACACGTATATCACCAAAATTTAAAATTTATTTCTTTACATAAACATTACATCAACAACCATTTGCAGTTTTATTATATTTGTATTCAACTAGAATATGTGAGAAATTTGATCATAAAAATTAGATCCATTTATATTAATATGTGCTTATGTACTTACATATGTATGTAATTTTGTATTCATTTTGCTTATTTTTTTTCTAACAAATATTTAAACAATAAAAGTATAAATGCAATCTAAATCCTTGTCAATTTTTTTAACATTCAAAACGATTTGACTGCTTAAGGTCTTATTTGGCGTGTGTAACAAAATCTTTTATGATTCAATTTGTGAAATATAACACAACAAAATAATGATACAAGCAAGACGCCAAAAAAAAACTTAAAACAATAAAGTCTTGATAAATAAAAAACTGTTTTTAAAAACAAGAACATAACTTTTTAGGACTATTAATGATAAACATTACTTTTTTATTTACAATATCTTATTAATAAAGAAAACCTCCTGTCAATATATACAGTTACCTAAAAGTTACTATCATTGCATTCATACATTTAATTATACAATTATAAGTAAAATAACATTAATTATAAATAATTTTAAATAAACAAGTTTTTTAAATAAAAATTTAAATTTGCAACTTTAAGATACGATTTTTCTTTTAACTATTGTCATTAAACTTTAAAAGCTTAATATAATTAATACCTTTTAACTTGATTATATTATTTCGCTTATAAAAAGTATATTTATATTTTCAAATAAAGTAAATAATAAAGCCTTCCTTGCAAGTTAGAAAGAAATTTCGTTTATTTATAAAGCAATCGTACATAAATTTCTAATGAAAATATATTTGAAGCGAACGTACTTGAGTAAAATATTCTGCAATCAATAGAAAAAAATAGGAAAGAAGTTTTATTTGAAAAATGCAAACGTGCTTGAGTATCAGATTGTAATAGGTAATTCGTGTAGAGATACTCTTTTCAATAGGCTTTTTCGACAGATCACGTGTGAGTCGTGTTATGTTGTCATGTTATTTTTGCTTAATATTATTTGGCATTTCATAATGAAAGACTTACGTCTGAACCACGTTTACAATTCGTTCAACTTTATTACGAAAATTCACGTTCGTGTGAAATGTGTTTCATGCACTTCGCTTTACTTATGGTCAATATAATCGACCTACTGAGCGTAACATTCGCAACACCAACACTCATTTTGAGATCCAGCATTTATTACTGGATAATATTCGACGAATAGACCACTTCCAGAACGCTGTAAAGAAAATATAGCGGCCGTAGCTGAGAGTGTACACGAAGACCGCGAAAAGTCGATTCAGTGCTGTTCGCACCATGCTAACTGGCTATTTGATGCCTGAAATTGAAGCTAGTATCTCGGTGACATTTGGTTTCCCCTTCCTACATCAATCAATGGATTTATTGAGAGAACACTTCGGTGAGCACATAATTTCACGTTTTTGCCCGGTCGATTGGCCACCAAGATCGGCTGATATAACACTCTTAGACTTTTTATTGTGGAGATTTGTACAGCCTAACTTTTAAGCGGACAAGCCCGCTTCGATTCAGGCTTTGGAAGAAAACATCACAAGTGTTATTTGCCAGTTACCAGTCGAAATCCTTGAAAGAGTCACCGAAAATTGGAATCAACGGATGGATTACTTGCGACGTAGCGATGACCAACAGTCTATAGACATAATCTTCAAAAAATTAATGCCAAAGAATGTGCTTTCAAGTGATAATATACATTCCCCATTAAATTTAAAATTTCTTGTTCTTTACCTTAAAAAAGGAGGGAACCATGAAATGGATTACGCGTTATTAGATTGTAAATCCTTCGGAAATATTTTTTTTTATTTTCATAAGCAACATGCTTAAAAAAACTTATAACACTTCAAGCTGAAGAATCGTTACGGTATCGTTATGGCATAGTAAAAATTTCTAAGTAATTCTTTCATACCATCTTTGCTATAGAACGTTACATCCTTTTTTGAGTTGTTTTATATATTTACTGGAAATTGGATTTAGAAACTAGAAAATAAATAAAATAAAATATAAAAAAATATACGAAACTATAAAACTAAACATCCATGAAAAAACTCACATCTTTGCTAAAATCTGCTGATAACTTTTTAAAGCACAAGAGTAAAATATATTAAAAAATTCATAATAAAACTAAAACACAAAAGTAGTAAAATATTTTTCTATGCATAATATTCAAATGTCGTGTTTAGACCTCTGGAGGTAAGATTAAAAAAGGACAAAATTGTGATGGTAAACCTACAATTTATGGTGTGTAAATGCTGTTTTTTGTTATTGTTTATCACCCAAAAACAAAGTTTATACAGAAGGAAACCATTCTTTTTATGCTTGTTTTTAATATCGTTTAGATGTCGTTTAAAGTACTTTGTTAATATAGTTTCTTTGAAAGGAAATCAAACCTTAGTTATTAAGCAAATAAAAAAAAAAATAAGTAACAAGCTTCAAATAATTTTTTCAAAGAAATTTTAGATTAGTTCAGCTTTACCAGAATTAAGATATTTTTAATTTTAAACAAAATATAACTTAGAAATATTTAAAATTTTGCTGATTGTATTTTTTACCACTACTCGACCCTGTTTAGTTGATTGAAGTGGATTTAGGCTAATAAGTATAGGATTTAACTGATGAATAATACGAAAGAATGGACTTCATTAGACTTTTTATTTCCGAGACATTGTGTGTTGTGAATGTATTAGTGGTCAACAAGGTGTATTCGTATATATTTATATTTATACATATTTTCCGAAATTGGGTAAAACGATTCACTTTTTTTTTTTAATAATAAGACTATTTTATTTTTGGTGTTGATAGTGGCTCTAGTTTTGATAAGTTTTTATACCCTTAACCGACAGCGGATGTTTCTAAAATATATATATTCGGCCCCATACACAACATATGTTCTAGACTGATTTAGCGAGGTCCATTTGCCCGTAATCAAGTCAAGAGCAGTTTTGTCAAGGTCTGAGAAGTCCTACAGGCATTCACAAGCTACCTGCTAAATATAGCTTCGGTACATGTTAAATTGAAATTCGGTTAATAAATGCCGGAGAGAGTGGTCAAAAATTTTAGAGAAACAAAAAACTCTGGCTTACACGGTCAAAATTTTTGCAAAACACATGTCTTCTTCGTGTAGTATTTGTAGGCTTTTAAATTAGGTGATGAAAATATATAAACCCTCTCTGCAATGGCAAAGCACACCAATAGCAATAAGTTACAACAAGATTACACGGCCTTGCTTTGCTTTATTGTAAGCTGTAAAATAAAACAGAGGTTGCTTATATATGTTATTAACCAAACTCAACAACTAACGTTGAGTTCAAAAATATAAAAACAAATAAATGTTAAAAATGCCATAAAATGAAGTGTTTACAAGCAAAAAATAATTATAAATTCATGAACTGTACATGCAGTACACAAAAAAAAAAAATATGTCACACCTCTTCAACTTTCACATGTAAATGAGAGTGCAAAGATGCGGAAAAGTTTAATTGTAGATATAATATAAAATCAATATTTTTAAAACAGAACAAGAAATTTCTACGTTTGCAAAGGAAAAATCTATATTACTGTTTCAATACAATTATTTTGTAAGCGTGTAAGAATATAACTAACTAAGTAGTAACGTGTTCTTAACGGTCATAAATTTGTGCAAATGGATCTGCAAAAAATAAAATAACAAAACAAAAAACGTGTTCTCCCTTATAAGCATGTTTAATTTTGTTAAACTTGCTCGGTATACTAATCGCAACACTTTTGGAATGATGTTTATTTACAGTGATTAATATCAAAGTCATCACACTTTCAGGGCGCCTTCTTAATTTTTTTCTTTTTAATTTTTTGAAGCCCGTTAATGCTACTGAAATATTAAAAAGTTTTTTACTCGTAAGCATTTAGTGAAATCGACAGAATTGAATCTATTGAATAATCACTAGTATTTAATTCTAAAAAACAAGCACTAATCAAAAATTTTATTTCTAAAAATGTAAAATTGTACTTGAATAAGAGCAGCAATTGCTACCCGAGTGCAACCGCCCACAGCTTAAGTTTCTTAAGTTGATTTAAACTGTTTTCTTAGCAAAAAGTAATTTTATTTTTTTTTTTTTTTTTTTTTTTTGTGCTGCTCAGTATTTAAAAATCCTTACATAAAACTTATAATTTGTAATCATAAACATTGTATTGAATTTTACATTGAAATTTTATATGAAGTTTGAAAATACTTTAAACAAACTAAACAAAAATAATTGCCTAAGCAAAATATGCATATTTAGTTTATAAAACAAAAAAAGAGGAATTTTATTCGACTGCGAAAAAAATATTTTCCTACTTAACATTCTTAGGAACTTTTAAGGTTTTGGTCGAATATGTTTCTGTTACAACGTTTAAAATATGTAAATTCCGGTTTTTGCCTTGGCATATAACGGTAAACATAAAAAAATTGTTTGTTAACTTTTCCGCTGTATTATTTATGGAATAATGAGTAACTTATAATTGTGAAGACCTTAAGTAAAATCTAGCTTACTTACCTGCTAAGTAAACATTTATTTTGTTGCACGCAGCCATATTAACTAAAAATTCTAATTTACCTACTTTAAATTTGTGGTTTAAAAATAAATTAACAAACTACTTTTCTTAATACATAAAAACAAATCAATGAAGTGTATATACACTTTTCCTTTTTTGGCTTTTTTGAAATACAGTACAGAGGAATACTCGAAACACCTATTAAATCTTTAACATAATTAAAATATACCTTATAAAACTTTTTTAAGGTTTAAGGAAAAGAAATTCATTCTTTAACGATTAATAATAAATTTTTACAAGTCAACTTGATTCTTTAACCCTTCTGGTAATCTTATTACAAAATTTTGCAGTAGATTTATTAATATTTGAAATTTGATGCCAGTGCTTATTGAACTTTATACACGTTCGTACAAGTCAATTAAAAAAAAACTTTAAAGTTAATTAAAATTATTCTTTCTATTATTTTATAAATCCTTTAAAATAAAATTTTTTCATTTTGATTTTAAAATAAACTTTTTTCTGTGTATGTTAATTCCTGCGATAAAATAACGGATGTAAATTATACACAGAATAATAGACACATTTATGAAAGGTTACAAAAATTTTTGATTTTCCTTTTACTGAAGACAGATAGAAACAACATACAAGCGTACATATAAATTAAAAATAATATTGCTTCTCAATATTAAAATTTAAACATTAAAATTATGTGTGTATGTAATATATGTTACTTTCTGTAAAATGTTTTTTATGGTCCTTTAAATGCCGACATCATCTAAACGTCTCCTTTCATTTCAGTTCTCACACATTTTGTTGTGTTTGTTTTATGATTTAATGTCAGAGTTTTATAGATTTTCTTTTTACTAAGGCTTTATGAAAATATTAGTCATATTTTATATTTTTTTAATATATTTTTACTCTTTCAATGTGTGTGAACAAATATCTTGATATATATGAATTAATTATTGCACTTTGATTTGTTTCACTATAACAATAGGTGTTTATTACATTTTAATTTAAATCATGACTAGTTGTAGATATTCTTAAATGACGACTTTTTACTTAATTGGTCATAATATATTTAAATATCTAACTCTATTACATCACATAAAAGAACTCATTACACTATGCAATGGAAGCAAACATGCTGCACAAGAAATATTTAGTTCTGTGCTCAAAGGTTGTACCGGAAAATTTATTTACTAACTTTTGTTTTCGTTCTATGATAATCTTTATAATAAGCACTCAAAATTACGAAAAAAATTAAGTTAAATTTATGATGTTTTATTACTTAATCACAGAAGCGTCATCATAAAACAAACAGTAAGCAAATTATTATTATGTTAAGAGCATATTTATATATCCGTTTTGCTAATGCGCATAAAATATTTAGGCAGGAACAATTAATACTAATAAATCTAAAGAGACAGCTTTTTATGTCCAAACTTTCAACAGGGTGCTTTTTTCGCACTGCATTCATTCCCTTCACACTTAATTTTAGTTAAAGTGGTCCCACGTAATGGAGTATGACTTTTTTGTACACCCCTATGAAGGAGTTTGGAATTTGGCAAGCATTTCTTTTTCGCAAAATAAAGAGTTCTAGCATATTCTTATCTTTTTACTAAGGATCTCCATATAACACTACCCACCCTCAGTAAGGCAGTTGATGTTTTTTTAGTTGATTTTAAAATCTTGTTTTAAAATTTGTAATCATATAAGTTTAAATTTTATTAAAAAATATACTGTTATATTGTGTTTTATGATGTGATTAATTTTTTTTATTATTCTTTAATTATGTAACCAAGCAGTAGTATTTTCAAATTCAATGCTAAACATTTTATGAGTGAAAAGTGTAAAAAATTGAAACAAATTTTAATATTTATCCTTTTCCAACTGTTAAGGTTAATTTATTTTATTAATTGACATATATATAAGGAATTTTTAAATATTTTGTATGAATAAATGAATTGATAATATACTAAATTCTAGTGACGCCGTGGGCCGTGTTTGTGATTAAGCTCATCCGAAATGGCTCGACCGATTTAAATAAAATTTTATGTGCAAGTCGGGAAGGTTTGAGGTCAGCATCTGATTTTCATACCCCTCAAGGCCACCTCAGGTTGGCCAGACTGCTTGACCGATCTTCCCTGAATGATTAAAGGTATGATTAACATGACAATTTTTTATCACGCCTTCTGTAACGCCCACTTTTTTAATTATGTGCTTTCATTGATAAATTTTTTACTATTTTTCTTCAAACCTTACACAACTTCATCAAATGCAAAGTAAACGTTTAAGAATCGGTCAACATCTAATTTTCATACTCCTAAATATTAAGGGTTACTCACCTAAAGGGACTATTAATGTCTCACCTAAATAACGTAACGACTTCGATGAAATTTTAAAATAAGATAAATCTGCGTACCGTGAATACATGGCTTACGTTTTTTTAATGCGCACTGGACGAGCGGTACACCAGCTAGTTAAAAAATATAATAGTACAATAATGCTTCGTTGGATCAAAATTTTTGTTAAAATTTTTTTTATCAAATTTCACTAGCTTATTACTAATCTATTTCAATAGTAATTATCACAGAAAAATATTTTTTGTCGTTTAATTTGTAAGCAAAGTTTTTTAAAAAAATTAAGCTTTGCGCTATTGCTTATAATGCATGGTTTAATGATTTTATGTTCATGCTTATTTTATTCTTCTGCCATCCTTAATATTCCTTTTAAATTTATGTTGTTGTTGAAGAAATGTCTTGCTCTTTATTTTATTTTTACATTTCATAAGATGTCTGAAGTAGTTTCCTTTCTTTAATTTACCTTTTCATACCCCGTACTTATCAGGCGTTTCCGTCTCTGTTTTTGCCGAGATTTTTTTTGAAAAATCTGCCTTCGTTTCTTGTTTTGTTGCTCCTAACTACATTATCGTTTTCTTCTTCTTCTTCTTCTTGAGTGTACTGTCTTCAATATATTTTATGCTCTTGTTTGCCTTTTACTTTAGTAAATAATAAACATGGTTTTGTTAAGAAAAAAGGGCGCAACTTGTAGACTTTATATTAGAACTTACCATGAATTAATATATAAGATGTATAAAGTAAAACATCGAATTGGCAGTGGTGTAGGTTTTTTTATTTAATTGAATAAATTTCTTAGAGTTACAAAGTATGAAATAGAGTTGCATTAAAATAGTTGAGTAAAAGAAACCATAATTTTAGATGCAAAAATGACTCCTTATTAAAGTAGTCCGGAGTTAGTAAATATGAAGTAATTCTTAAATATTTCTCTTTATTTATAAAAGGATGAATGAAGATTACATACGTTTTGTTAGAGGAATCCATATTGTTTTGCTTTGAGGTAAATTAAATATATATTTCTTATATTTATTAGATAATTTGGATTTTGTATTCTATCGACTACTACCAAATTTCGAGATCGTTTCCCACAAGGGGATTTGACATTGGGTTGGGTGCTCCTACACTAAAATCACTCTGTTCCCCTGAAAGAAGGAGAGGTGAATATGACGTCTATATTGGTAAGTTTACTTGCGATATACTGCTAAAGAAGATATCCGCTATAAAAAAGGAAAAGATTTCTGTATTATAGAATATAAATTCGAAGATTCTGCTAGAAAGGTAGCAAATAGGTCTATAATTGTTATGTAATATACCAAATAATGTGAATGACAAGCATCTCTAAGTAAATAATGACATGAATAGTAAATTTTTACTTTGTGCCATAAATTAGATTTTTTGCGGGCAACCAAAAGTCTATTTCTTGTAAATTTTGGCTCAATTTAAGCCGTCTAGGAAAGCAATATTTTATTTTACCTGACCAATATCATTGTGTGACAGGGATGCAACTTCTGGATATTTTAGCGTCTAGAAGAATCTACTTACTCAACAACAATTTGTGTAGAAGCTGTCTTGATGAAAATGATCTACGTATCTGCAATGCAAAAGATGGTTTTGGGCAGTGAATACTTTTATGACAAAAACTGATTATTTTCTCTTATGATACGCTTTCTACTACAGCTCTAAATAATTACTTCTCCCTATTTAAGACATGCGTTTCAGAATTGTTTTGTGACTTGTCTCGTATTATCAAGCCCCATTGCAATTGTTTTATATATAAACACTTGTATATTCGTAATTTATTTTCTACTTTTTTACCATTCTTAATATCTGTTATCCATTACGAAGTGTCTATATCTATATGTCTATATTGTTGCAAATACTACTAGACTTGTTTAATTGTCAGAGAAGAAACAATTAACAACCGTTGTTTCCTTTGGCATATTAAGGGTAAAACTGATCCTCTAGAGTCATATTTATCTACCAATAGTTACAGCTGTTTTGTATACTATATGTATAAATTTTAAATAATAATACTACCTCAAGGTAATAAAAAAGTTTAAATAATAAAACAATTTCATATTATACATGTCAAACATTAGAAGTTGTAAATCTTTTATATTTATTTCGGTGTACAGCAAAATTTCAAAAAAAGAATTAACACCCCTTGAAACATTATTCAGCAAAGTTCTGCTAATTTCTAATGAGCTAAATGTATTATTGCTACTTATATGATAAGTATCATTAAAATATATCTGTCACCGAGTAGTGACGAATATTTGTTGGGTTTTTTTTTTAATTATAACAATTGTAAATAATAAGTAACATTAGGCATACGTTCATAATTTTAAAGTTTAATTAAAACTCTTATGTTATTAATAAAATAAATGTAATCCAATAATAGTAGAACGAAAATGAGATCTGACAAACCGTGTTGTTGTTCGTATGTGCATGATGAAAAACAGTGTTGATTAGGTTGCTTCAGCTAATTATGTGTATAGAATATACGACAATTAGCTAGCAAATGTTGAGCAACCTCACTGGCTGCATTGGTAGAGTTGCGTTCTTTACAACAGAAGATTATAAGTTAGAGGGCACAATCAGACAATTATTGTGTGAACCTATGGCAGATGATTAGAAAAGACGTTTACCTAGTATTAGAGTAGAAGAGAGAGAGAGAGACAGTCAAGGCGCCCTTTATATTAATAGAAATAGCTCTAACTGTTAGAGAAAGGAAATAAGAGAATAATAACAGTGTACGACAGATGTGTGTTTTGGCTATTAGAGTAAAGGGGATACGGGATCAAGATACCAAGCCGTGTGGCCACAACCTGAATGTGGTCTTACCACCGAGTGAAATACAAATCATCGACCAGCGCTTGAAATTTCAAGAACATATCTTGCAGGAAAAAGTTCTTTCGCTTGCTTGAGGGTTGGAGACTGTCGGCTCTACACCTGCCTGCGAACACTGAACCAACAAACTTTACCAACAGCCACCAAGTGTACTCCGAAGGGAACTCACCAATAACCGGCTACAGAGATGGGCGGCTCTCTGTATGGCCTTTCTGTTCCTTACGAAAATAAAACTGCAGCATTATAAAACGGTAAAATACCCAGAATTGTATGAGAAAATAATGCAATGAATAATTAGAGACAAACATAAAATAAAAATCATAAGTTTTTAGAAGTTTATAATATTGTTTTTTCTTTATATCAGAACTTATTTAAAAAGGTCACATTTCTATAATTTAAAATACATAAACTGCTGCTATGCTACTATAATATCTTTATAATATTAACCTCTCTATAACTTTTGATCGGCCGTAAAATATAATCCATAAATACATATCTATTATATAACCTAACTAGGTTTATGTGGCAAAAGTTGATTATATTTTAGTCAAGGTGTGTTTACATTATGTGTACAAGTCATATGGAATGTCAGATTTTCTATATGTAAATCAACACACATATGTAAACCTCATGAAACATAACATACATATGTTATTTTCCTATGTGTTATAACATGTGTTAGTTTTTTATTTAGAGCACGTTCTATTTGATATGTAAAACCTTATGACAACAGATGTTTTCAGTGATGCTAACTTCTACTTTTAAAATTTCCACTCAAAATACTAAGATGATAAAAGCTATTTTTCTAAAAAAAAATATTTTTTAAGCTTTTGTTTTTATAATCGGCGAAACTTTAATATATAGACATTTCCATGAATACGACAACCACGTCAGCCAAACTCAGCGCTAAAGTATATAGTAAAAAATGAATTGAAATCTGAATTATTGCTCTTATTACCTCTTTTTTTGTATTTTTTTTTTTTTTTTTTTTTTTCTTAGTGAAAGTGTACTCCAAAAATCATGATCACTTTTTTTGGTGCGGCAAGTAATTAAAAATTATTTTTAAGTATTTGTATGTACAGTATGCCAATATTGTCTTTACACACAAAAAAAAATTCTACTTTTTTCATATTTCGTATGAAATATACGTTTTGCATTTTCTGAAATGTAAAGTTTTTTTTATTTATTTTAATTATTTATGCTATTTGTAAATTATAAAACAAAAAAAAACGCAATTTTTGCAAAAACATAAAAATTTAAAAGGAAAACAATCTCTACTCCATTTTTTTTTTTTTTTTTGATATCAAGAAACTCTACACAATTCTTGATATTTTTGTTTAAACTAAATAATTAAAAAAATTCATTAGAAAATTTTAATATTTTGTATGGCCACCGTTTGCGTCTATCACTCATTGCAATCTATTTTTCATAGAACTTCTTTAAGTCATAGTTGGATGGTATATTTTGCCACTTTTAAATTGCTTTTTTAAAGCAGTCGTATTAGCTGGGTGGCGTTTAGAAACCCTTATTTTTAAATAAGCACACAAATTTGTGATAGGATTTAAATCCGTACTTTGATCAGGTGCTTCAATGACTTTGCCGCAACTGTAAACTTATGTTTGGGATCATTATCTTGATAAAATTTAAATACAGACTTATTCTCTCTTATAAATTCAAATCTCTTGGCAGTATCAACTAAATGAGTCGGCAAAATGGTTATATATTAGCGCGCATCTATTGTTGTTTCTATTAAAGCCAAATAACCAACTCCTTTACTGGATTGACTGTAGGAATAATGTTACGGTTTTCTAGCTATATTAGGGGCTTTCGCATTCTCTTTGGTGGTTGTAGTAAATCACGTCGTTTGCCTGGCATTATTTTATCACAATAACTTTAAAAATGATTCGAGCACTGACAATTTTTATCGTCAACTGACACCAAATATAACAGAAATATAACAAACTACGTGACAGATAACGATTAATTAAAGTTGATCGTAAAATAAATGCAAAAGAAAAGAAAATGTGTTTTGTGTGAAGAGTTTCTTGACATCAGAACACTGGAGTAGTGTTGGTTTTTGTTTTATATTTTTGTTATGTTTTCGTAAAAATTGCGTTTTTGGTTTTATACCTTTACAAATAGTGCAAATAATTATAATAAGTAAAACAAAAAACTTTATATTTCGTAAAATAAAAAGAGTATTTTTCCTACAAAATATGAAAAAACTAAAATTTCTTATGTGTGTAAAGACATTTTTACATACTTTATGTAAAGGAAATTTTACAACTTATCAATAACACTTGCATACTCATGCATAAACAATGAACAAGAATTGTACGTTAATTGCTTTCTTTAGGCAATCAACAATTAAAATCTGAAAATATTTAAGATTTACTTTATTTGAACTACGCCACGTCCAGAGAACTTGCAGTCTTGAGTTCGTGTTTTCTAATATATATTATAGCAATTTTTATAAGGAAAGACAGTTGTGTGCTTAAACTTAAATTGCAAAGCTCTAAATAGCTATCGCAAAAAAAGATTTATTAGTTGATATCACTGTTTTTAGTATTTATATTTTTTTTCGACGACAGGAGGTTATGTCGTATGTACATAACATATACAAGTTTGAACATGAAAATTATAGACCGTATATTAAACACTAATTTTAACATACACACGAAATTACATATGGATAGCACCTTTGACAGTCCACATGACTTTTACACATAATGTAAACACACCTTTATATGAGATTGCTTACTCATGTATGAAGTAGAATAAAAACGTAATTAAAAATATGAAATAATTTAGATTAAAAAAATCAGATAATTATTTAGTAGGCTGTAAACAAAACTTAAATATTATTTTAGTTTTTTAAATTGCAAAAAAAAATAAAGGTAACAAATGCTTTTTGATCATTGTATATTCTAATTTCAAAAACAATTAATAAAAATTAAACGGTAACAATAACAGCACATGTACGAAAAATTATTACGGTATATTTGTATTTTATATTTGATAAAATGTAAAGAATTAAAAAAAATATCTAAACATAAAATTGTTGTTATAAAAAGAACTATTAGAAACACAACTAATGTGATAATTAATTCTAATACAATGTTAATTTATTTTGTCTGCTTCAGTAGTTGAAACAAATTTTGCTTCCAATTAATTATCTTTGTTTACAAAACAATTTCTATATATCATCGCCATGGACGAAAACAAAGCCAAATTTTCAACTTGTCTTAATTTATTTAAATTCAAGAACAATTAAAATTTTTAAATAAACGATTTTTTGTTTATCGTTCTCGTTTTTCCCTTTTTTTAAGCTTTTATTTTGATTATATCAAGTATTACTTTCAATGGCTTACAACCGTAAAATTACCGATAAAGCTTTATTCTGTAGAATTTTCTCTGCCAATTAAGAATAAGAAATTTGTTCTAATTTAATTCAAATTAATAGTTCCTAACTTAAACTCAAAACTCTTTTATAATAACGAATAGAAAAACAATGAAATTTTTTTATTGCAATAGACTTTTTAATTATTTAAACCATATTTAATTAAATTGTTTCGTAATACACAAAAGAAAAAACGTGCTCAGTTTACGAAATAACTTCACTTATATTTAAAACAACATCTGTTCAGAATAGTTGTTGTGTTTTTACGATTACTAAACCACTTATATATAGTAGCATCTTTACTTACAAAGTGGCTTTTTCAGCGCTTGATTATGTTTATTCCGTGTTATTTTTACTACCGTAAATGTGTTAAATTGTAAGATCTCATTAAAGTTAATAATTGAATAAATTGATTTATACTTATGTCACAGCTAAGTGTTGGTACGTGAAATCGATACAAATTAATTCAGGTGGTAAAATGCTTATTTTATTATACAAATATAGATAACAAATAGTAAGAAAGGAAGTGATAATTATAATTATTTAATTATAAAATTACATTTATTGAATGGAAGGTATTGAAAACACAATTCTTTTTTTTCTGTTTCCAGTCCATTGTAGTGAGGTTTTTTGGTTTCTTAACAATTTATTTTGCGACACGTTGTTTGATTAACGTCCTTTGTTTTTTCCTATTTTTGGTTTCGCGCACATTTAGTAATTTAATTTTATTTATTGTGCATTGGATGTATACAAAAGGACTAGAATAAATTTTTTATTTCAGAAAACTAAAAAAGAGAAAAGACTTACCAACTTGCAATGCTAAATTATTTATTTATCAAAAACAATTATCTGAATTAAAGATAACGACAAATTAAAATAATCCTTAATTTTATTCAAACATCTTTGTATTTCCTTTAAAATAAGAATTTGTCCTTTGAAAGTTCTTTCTCTCTGATGTTTCTCAAATTTTACCTTTTTTGGCACGGACATGAAAATCTTAAAACTAACCACATATTTATGCGGTTCACCATTCAGGGCCATTCATTGTTTATTTCTCAAACAAATATTTAAGAATTAACAGCAGAAAGATTTGAGGGCATTCATTTCGTGGCAAAAAATTTCGCCAAGCTCAACTATTTTATATACACACATATGTATATGTTTTTTATTGAAATAATAGCTGTATTTAAAATGACAAAATATCAAAAAATTAATTTTTTTTAGCACAACGTAACCATAAATGTGAATTGTCGTAAGAATAAGATTATCAGAAATACATGTGTTTTTAAAATTTTTATTATATTATTTTTTTTTTTTTTTTTTTTTTTTTTTTGATATACGATTTTTTATCAAACTTAAGAATTTTTTATTTCTCCTATTTTTGGCTCTACAAAACCCTTTGCGTAAGCAAATTTTATTAGTTATTTCGAATATTATCAGTTGTTGTTTTTCTTAAAAACTAACAATATTGAAAGAAGTACTTTCGGTACTTTCTCATAGCAGATTCGCCGGCGAAGTAAAATAAATAACACTGTCTTTCTCTCCTATCACCACCTGTCTTATCTCTCATCTATCCCTTTCCTAAATAATGTAGTACGGTTACGAAAAATAACTAAAAAGGTTTTAATACCTGAAGTGCTACTTCAAAAAAAAAAGGAAATTAAAATTTACATTATACGAAAGAAATGGTGGAATAATGTCCGTGAACTTTGTGTCACAATAAAAAACATCATTATTTTAATAAACATTCTGTGGTTTACAATATGGATATAGTGTCACTCATGAAAGTTTTATAATGTCTGCACCTAAAACAAAACCAGCTTCGGTTAACAAATATTTGCTGCAAGTCAGTTTATAAAAACATTACATCTTTTTTACGTAGAATACTATAATATATACGTATAATATCCATGTTAGTTTCTGGTAAAACAAAATATCCATGGACGTTATGACATGCCACCCAATAAAAAGTTAAACTTTTTTTGAGATCTTGAACGTAAAGCGAGTTTAGATTTTTATTATACCTTCTTTTTTGATTATGCCATTTTTTTTTTATTGAAAATGAATTTTTCGTGAATTTGAGTATTGTTTGTACTTTTAAAATCAAAATTTATTATTGGAGCGCTGGGTTTTGGGAAAATATTTTAGATATTTTTTTTTAAATTGCAATTTCTCGTATTACATTTACCAAAATGGAGTACTGACTACAATCAATTTTTACTAGATTTCCAATACAAAATACAATCTACTTCGCTACTAGATTTCGTTAAAATATCCTTAGTACCTTGTAGTACCTAGTGATGTAACTATGGTTTTTAGAATAATATTTATTTTCGAAAACTGCCCACTTAAGTACGGTGGTGCTACGAATTTTTCTTTCCTAAAAGGTTTGTGTTTATAAATGATAACGCTGTTTTTAATAATTATAAACTGATAGCAAGGAAGGGAAGGGAACTGTTATCACTACAAAATACTTATTTATATACTCAGTGCTTAATAGTCGCAAATCATATTTAAATTAAATGATATGACATATAAGAAATCTCAAGCTTTTATTTAATCAAATTCGTTTTATTCATAAACAACTCAGAAGTTGCTAGAACAAAGAAAACGGTTACCTAAAACAAGCTATCTAACTTGACCTTAAATTTGTCTTGACTATATTATATATTATATATTATTATATTAGACGCAACAAATAACGACGATGCTACCAAATTATCTACATATTTTACTTTTAGTGTTTTGCTATTCTTTAAAATTTATAATGCACAACTAAGGATATTCATTAAGTTGTTTCAGATTGCAGCTGTTTTACCACATTATACTTTCAAAGCACAAACCACATTACTTTACACAATTAAGAAAAATGCCTGAACACAAGTATACATTAGAATTTTTATTTTAGTTTAGCACAAAAAAAAAAAAAAAAATAACGGCTCAGCTGATTCTGTTAATTGTTTTTTTTTTTTTTTTTTTTTGTTTATAAGCTAACACGTTTAAAAATTTCTTAAATATATGAACAAATTAAAATACTCAAAACTTTGATAATTAATTTAATTAATGTAAATTCTTTTAGAATTTTTCTGACCCTAATAAAAAAACAACGCATGTTTTTTAGTATTTTAAAGTAAACATTGGAGTTTAGACCCAGCAGACCATCATGAAAAAATGGCATTTCGGCATCATTACATCCGATTTCAATAAAATTGAACAGAAATTTCAAACACTATAAGAGTTTAATAGAACAAGAAAAATTTTATCCCAGATTCTTTCGGATTCTTAAGTATGACGTCTAAAAATTGTAAAAATCACAAAATCTCCTTACATGAACCAATAGAACATTTGAACTGTGCAAGATTATTTATTGTCTTGCTATCGTTTTAAATGTAAAAGTTCTCCCTTTAAAACTAGTCTCCAACTTTAAACTTTCTGCAAGTGTAGAACAGGGCTATATATTTTTTTAAGAATTTTAAAAAGTATACCTCCTCAGATATAGACTATTGGACCCAAAAAATTACCTTTGATGTTTTCTTAAAAAACACATTATGCATATAATTCAAAAGAGTTTACTTTCACCTATAAAACGAAACCAAAAAAAAAAATTTCTTGTATAGTTTAAAAGTTCCATCAATATTTGTGAGGAGACTTTTTTCGTTAAAAAGTCCAAGAATATACAACAGTTGTGGTGAGTTTCATTGAAATCAGAGGTGTTGTATTCGAACGGCTGATGGTTTTACATATTTTCACTCATTGTTTAAAAATAAAATTGTTTGTTTTTTCATAGGGTAAGAAAAGGTTCTATGTGAAAAAAATCATGATATTTAAGCTGCTGGATCTAAATAATCGGCCCAATTTAAATAGAGCTTAAGAAATATTTATTCCCGACTCGAATTTTTTTACGAATACTATACCACGTACGGTAAAGTAGAAAGATTTAAGACTCATTTTCATTTCATTCATTCTCATTTTCAAAATAAAAATGAAAAAAAAAAATAATTATTATGGACTTTTTATAATTAAGTCATATAGGAAAGAATATTTTAATTTTTTATTTCTATATAGAGATAATAATATATAATATTAACAAATTTATGAAATCAAGATATTAAAAATTTTTTTTTAAATTTTTGAAATGTTCTTTAATTAAAATTAAACAATCTTGCCCAATTTTTAGCTATTAAATTCTTAAATTATCTGTAGAGTTTTATAGTTATATCTATTAGCAGATGTTTACAATATGTATTTTTAATAAATCGATTCGTATAAAGGCATTCAATATTTCGGAACCAAAACAAATATATCTACACATATTGTTAAAGTTTGCTATTTATTTTGAATAAATAAAAGATACAATCAAAAATTATATACCAAGTGAAAGCAGTAGCAAATTGATTCTTTTTCACTATTAAAAAAAAAGAAAAAAAGAAAAATTAAACACTAGCAGAATGTATAGCTGAACTTTCTTAATCGCTACATCCTTCATAAGCATTCTTCTCATCTATCTACCTCAGGTTGTGTTTATGCTGCATATTACCTATTTAACCAACGAATTTTTTACTTAAGAATACAAGGATTATCCATCATAAATCAATACAAATTGTGTTTATCTCTGTAACTCGTATTGTACATTTATTTAACAACCTTCCTTCGTTTTAGCCAAAAAATACGATTTATTAAATTTTAATCAATCTTACTTGTTTCCTCGAACCCCCGCAATATTCCTTGTTGCCATGCGCTTTACATTTAATTTTTTTCATTAAATTATTAGCTGAACTGTTTTAGTGTTTAATTTTGGCTTTAGTTCAATTCCGTTTTACTTTCTAAAAAATTTGTTTAAGAAAAAAAGTTATTTACAAATGTATTAGTAAACATGTGTTTATATGCATAAAATATGCAACATGGTTGGTTTTAACTTAAAAAACTAATAAACAGCCAGAGTTTTATAACTTATTAAAAATAGCGTAGCATAACATTTAAGTATTAAGCAAAGTATAATAAAAAGCAAAAAAAAAAATATTTACTTTAATGAATATTTTATTTTAGATCGTGATAGAATGTTTTTTTTTCCAGCTTAGTAATTTTTTTGTTAGCTTTGTAAAGACGCTTAAACTTTAAGTAGTTAGTTATCGTTAATGTAAAGAAACAAAAAATTAATAAACAAAATAAATAAAAAAGGTATACAAACTATCAAAAACAAAAATTATTAATAAATAATTACACACAGAAAAAAGACTGGTGAAAATTCCATCGATATGTTCAAGAATCAATTACCGATATAATAATTTGATTTTTATTATTAATAAACTATAATCTTGACTTATATTTTATACTTAAAGCTAACATTTGCTATTTGCCTCTAAATGTTAGTTGTAACACCGTTTAAAAAAGTTAACCTAAACGATTTGTATCTTTAGCAAAATATATTCAATTAAATGGAAGATGCAACTAAACTTATTCAGCACATGACTGAAAACCAAATTTTGATAGTCAGAATTATAAAAATCAATTGTATTTTCTAAAGTAGAAAATTTTTTGACGTATTAAAAATAAAATTTGTACACATTATACAGAAAAATCAATAATATTTCAGTTTAAAAGTACAAAGATTTTTCAAAACTGGTGAAAACCTCTCCAATATTGTTTAGTGGTAAGTTTAAAGTTATCTCACAAAGCCATATGTAAATTAAAATTATTTTAAAATGTCTTCATAGAGGCAAAACGTGGGGTAGGGAACGGCAAGTTGAAAAAACTATGTGGAAAAGAAGATGTGAAAGATGATGATGTAAAAGAAGGAGTAGTTTTTATTAAATGGTTTGAGTCATGAAAGTTTATGATGTGAAATCTTATTTCTGTAATTTATTTTTTAAATAAAAAATATATATTAAAAATTACATTTTTTTTTAATTTACAATAATATGCTATAGTCACTCAAGAATCATTTAAAAAAATAGTTGCGAGTGCCATACTCATTCAGTTATTACAACCGAATTCAAGATAATACACACAACGACAAAATTCGATTTGCAACGAATTCGATTCCCAAAACGAATTTCTTTTCTCTATGTAATAATAATATATAAAATTAAAAAATAATGAATTTTTTTTTCTTTTCGTGCATTGTTTGTTTTGATATATTTTTTATTGCTAAATAAGTAACTGTTTGCTTTAGTAGAAACAATAGCGATTTTAAGAAGTAGTTTTTGTTGTTTAAGTAAGTAGTGACTGAAGGAATTTTAAAATAAAAAATGTATTGACGACAGAGTACTTTAAGTACTAGTTTAAGAAAACAATATTTTTGTTTAAATATAATCAAAAATTAAGATACAATAAATAAATTTATATTTTATTACGTTATATAGGATTATTTTAATTTTTTTTCTTTTTTATTGTATGTCCTGACACAAGCTTATTTAAATATTGGTTTTCGATGAATTTTCACGATTCGAAAAAATCTTCCAAAAAAGCCCTAAGTATAGAATTTTTCAAAATCGCAAGCTGTAGACTCCAATCAAGCTCTCACATTCATCTATTACACCATAACTCGAGAACGACTTATCTAATTTGACGAAGATGTAAAATAAAATTAAGAGCTTTTGTATTCTTTAAAAACTTGTTGCAAAAAATAACAACAACCTACAACTGGAAATGATTGTGTTTTAAATTTGTGTAATTGATAATCAGGTTATTTTCATGCGTATGGTTTAAAATAAAATGCTTGGTTTTCACGAAAAAAAAATCCTAACTTGAAAATATTACGCGATTTTTTTTTTTTTTTTTTTTGTTTTGTTTATTAATTAACATCTTTTAAACTACTTCTACTATAATAAACACTAGTATTTAATAATATATAAATGTATATACAAAGTCCCAGAAACGAGCTCTCGAGTACATTTAATATAGTATAACACATTTTTAATTGTAAATCATATATTTATTACTAGTAAATAAGAAAATAATATATATTAAATGTACTGAATACGTGAAAAAGAAGGCCATTGACTTTTTTCTCTCCTCAGATATAGATAATAGACTACGAAGTTACACATGTTTCTAGCCAAAACTTTTCTAATTTTGATTCCAATTCAGACACATTCGTTATTAAACCCGAAGCTTAAAGCTTATTTTAAAGTGCATTAGTTTCTTCTAAGATTAAAAGCAACACTAGAATTCACGTAAATCACAATAAAAAATAACGTGCTTTAGTATTGTTGTAATATATACTATTACTTTTTAGTTTTTTGCATAAAATCTGGTTTTTAGACAATAATATATATTTCTTTATATAAATAATAAAGATTTTTTAATTTATAACCAACGCATTAAGTACCTACAATACTTCTTACAGCTGTGTGAGTGTGCAACCATAAGCTTAAGTTATTTAAGTGTAATCAGGGGAAAAAGATTGGCATTAATACTCAAGAGTATTTGTTACTTACTTTAACATGCTATGCAGTGGCTGCAACAAGGAAAAATATAAAATAAACTTAAAAAAAAATAACATCAGTAATTTAGTAATAAATAGTAAATAATTTAATAAAAATTAATAATAATAATAATAATAATAATAATAATAATAATAATAATTAAAATTATATGTAATTATACCGGATAAACTTAATAATATTAGATAACATGAATAAAGTTCAATACAAACAGTACTTAATTTATTTATTAAATAAATAATAGTTTATTAGTATTGGAGAATATCCATAAAATAGATCAGCTTTATGGCTCCCTAGCAGTAATCAAATAAGTTAAAATAAGATAGTCTGAAAAAAACAACCTAGTCAAACTTAGGCATAGGCAAAGGTACATATATTTACTAGGTAGTGTCGTCCGCCCAGCTGGTTTGTAGTTGGACATGTCAAAAGTTGTTTATATTTTGTTACTTTTGTTTAAAAATTTCAAATAACACTAACAACAAGCGTATGCAGAACAAAGAGAGCGTTTGTTTTTAGAGCAATTATCTTTTATTTTCTCTTTCTATTTTTGACATTTCCACTCAAAAAGCAACAATAAAACGCCGTGTTGTTTTACAAATGTTGTATTTGTTGTAGAGCCGCTATTACCTAGTAAAATAAATGTACCTTGGCAGAGGCCTGCAAATTCTAAAAGTTCGAAAAGTGCTCTAATAATTTTTGGCGACAAAGGTTTATTGAAAGTAAATAATTCCTCAAGTTAATAGGCAATAATGTGAAAGTCGAGATATTTTGCACATATTTTCCACTATATTTTTAGACTTAGACAAGAAAATTTTAAAATATCAAAGACAAAATTAAAATGCCAAAACATTTGACTAAAAACCTCAGGAAAAAAAAGAAAATTTAATAATACGAATTGGCCTTGCTTATCAATGGCATGTGGAAAAAGCAAGTCCCGAGGAAAGTCTAACTATTCTCTATTACTAAAATCTTTGTTACAGAAAATAATAACGGAAAATCCAATGGTTTATTATATACATTAAAACAAATAATACCATTATTCTGCTTTCCAGTAATGTGAACGAAATCAGTATTATTAAGCAATTTTAATTATTTTCTCTACTTTGTTCTCTTTATCCACTGTAAACTGATAAGAATAAATAAATACTCTAGTGAATTGCAAATACAGTTGTCACTATATCTTGACCATTATATTGCACTTATATGTGTGTAGTCCTTTACTAAAATAGTTAAATATACTTGAAGAGAAAAAATTGCCACTTTAAGTTAGAAATTTGTTCAAGTTATCTGTGCCAGTTTTTGCAACTTTTATAGTATTTTAGCCACCTATGCACTTTGTGAGTATTTTAACTATTTTTTGTCAAGTTTAATCCTTGAATGCAATAGTAATAGATTTAACAAACTTTTTTAGTCTGACCAATAGTAAAAATACAAAAATAAAAATTTTCTTTCTAAATATGAGTTTTTTTAAAACAAAACATAGTTTTATAGTTTGTATTGTTTTCTTAATAAGGAATTAACTTTAATATATTTTGCTAGTTTTGTGATAATCAGTATTAAAATAGAATAAAAATATGTTAATTAAAATGCTTTCTTACTTAGTTATTTTATTTATTTTAGAGCATTAAACGCGACTCAGTTAATCTCTATAACGCTTATTATTTAGGTTGAACCGTACGGTTTTTTAATTAATTATAAATTTTATGTAATTCCTAATTTGTCACTCTGGTGACTTTGATAAAATCTAAATTCTACTCCTTTAGTTAACCGTGTATTTTTTGGGAGTATTTACTTTAATCGCATTACTTAAAACCGTTAACGGTTTAACTAAACTTTGTTTTCGCCATCTTCCTTTTTGCTTCTTGTAAAAAAGTAATTGTCTTTTTAAGGTAAAAATATTTATTAATAAAATACATTTCACAAAATTATAAAAATTGTGTTTTTTATTTAAATTTCTTTTTCTGCCCAACACACCCCAACATTTTGGTCCTTCGAGCCGGATCCTGAGAATTTATTTAGAGGATATTAATATCCTTTTTTTTCAAAGGATCATCACCTGTATTCATCATACCAACACTACTTATTTTCTATACTCTCTTTAGAAAATTTCAATTTAATTAAAGGTGCGTAATTGTTTCATTTTAAAAGTAAATAAAAGAAAAAGTGTAAAAGGTAGAAAAAGTGCATGTACATGTGTGTATATTTACTGAATACATACATTGGCAATTGTTTGTGAATATTTTTACTTATTGTGATTGATCGTGTAACAACCCTTGAATTTTTGTAGAGAATTAATCAAGCGCAGACAATAAAAAATATAATAAATTATTTTCGCAATTTTTTATATTAAAATAGAATATTTAGTTGGTGAACATTAAATTAATTAAATAGATAAATAATAAGTTGATAAAAAAAATTAAAAGTGTAATAAAGTGCATATATACATACACACGTATATATTTGTTATACACTTACAATCAACTAGTTTTTTCTTTTTTTATTACAATTGTTTTACGACAACAAAAACCGACTGTAACCCAACAGTCAATTCGACTAGGGTTAGTCGACAAAAGTTTTGGTGATATTTTGCGGTAAAAAGTTTTAATTTTTCTTGGACTATTTGTGAATAATTTTCGTAATTCGGTTTGTTAGTGCATTTAATTAATTTTTTATTAAAAAATTTTCTATTTTCAAACAAATCGTAATTGATTAAAATTATTATATTTAAGTGAGAAATTAAAACATTTTTGCCTGAGATAACAAGAATTTTCACGTGGATTAATTGTTAAAGAAGGAAAAATGTCAAAATCACCACTAAATAAATTTATAAGAGCATTGGATGCGCTTATTAAATTTAAATCAAATTTTTGCGAGTTTCGTGACGAAATGCATACCATTTACACTCTGGGGATTCAGGGTGTCGAATTAAAGAGTTTATGGGAAAAAGTTAAGTCTTCGTATGAGGCTTGTTTGGACTTTTTTGAGGACAGTGCTAAGGTGGAGCCTACTGATGTAGAGGTAGCTTCATCTAAGTATCAGTCCACATATGTAGCGTATTTGAAATGTTTAGCTGCTACAAATGAAAAAGTCCATAATTTCCAAGCGGCCCCAAAGGCGGGTTGTTCCACTTCCATGAATTAAAATACGGGTAGTTTTGCCTCCTTGTGATGTGAAAACATTTGAAAGTGATTATATTGCTTGGCCCGCATTTAGGGATATATTTACTGCAATATATATTAATAGTTCGCGCCTTAGTAATGTTGAACGGCTTTGTCATTTGATAAGTTAGACCGCCGGTGAAGCGAATGAGATAGTGTCAAAGTGTCCTTTGAGTAATAAAGGGTTTGACGTGGCGAGGCAAAATTTGAAAGCGGCATATGAGAACCCTCGTATGTTGGTTAATAACCAATTAAAATTGTTATTTAACCTTCCTTCGGTAGATAAGGAATCTAGTGCCGGGCTTAAAACTCTTCAGCGCGGAGTTAATAATTGTCTTACTTCGCTTTCAGTATATCAGCTCGCAACGGATAATTGGGATCCGATTTTAATTTTTATGTGAATTCAGCGTTTGCCTACGTCTACGGTTAGTCTCTGGGAACAGGGTGTTCGTAATAAATCGGTCTTGTCTACTTGGAAAGAGCTTGATGCTTTTCTGACGGAAAGACTTCAGACTCTAGAGTGTGTTTGTGATCTTAAGGATTCACAGCCATCTGTAAAATCTTCTGCACAGAAGCTTAGGGCTCATCTTGTGAATTTAGCTTCGTCTTCCTACGTTTTATGTCGTTCTTCAGGCCATTTTTTGAGGACTTGTAAACGTTTTAAAAATCTTTCGATTTCGGAAAGATTTTCAACTGTGAAAAAATTTCACTGTTGTGTGAATTGCTTGTCGCGGGAACACGAGGTGAAGAATTGTAAAAGTGCCTTTAATTGTACGACATGTAATAAAAGGCATCATTCGTTACTGCATCGTAATGAAATAATTTTAGAGATTTCGGCTAGGGATAATTCGACACCGTCTTCGGGTAACATCGCACAGGGTGCTAATGTGAACTCTTCCCTACCTTCTACATCGAGTGGAATATATCATGATGGCAACTCTAATCGACAGGTTTTTTATGTCTCTCAGAATAGAAAGGTGCTTCTGGGAACAGCTATGGCGAATATTATTCATCAGGGTATGACATACCCCACTCGCGCTCTTTTTGACACTGCTTCGGAATCTTCCTTTATCTCTGAACATTTACGGAATGGGTTGAAACTATCTGCACATTCGACGAATGTCAAGGTTTCTGGTATTAACCAAACGATTTCTGCTGCAAAAAAGTTTTGCGCTTTGAAAATTGGTTCTCCTTTAGATAAATCTTTTTTATTGGAAACCATGGCCCTGATATTATCCAATATATCAGGCAATTTGCCCTCTTTCCTATTGGGATCGAGTCTTCAGGATAATTTATCGGATCTACAACTAGCTGACCCCCGGTTTTATCAATCCATACCGGTTGAATTACTTTTAGGGGCGGATTTATATCCTCAGCTAATTTTGGGCGGAATTCGTCGTGATGTTTTAGGGACATTGCTGGCTCAGAATACCGTATTTGGATGGATCGTTACGGGATCTATTCGAGAATCACGTGTGCAAGTGTATGCGACTACTGTTGGGATTTCTGCAGGGGACGATTTGAATAAAAATCTGCTTTGCTTTTGGGAACTTGAGGAAACCCCTAAAACGAAAATATTATCACCGGCTGATGAATTTTGTGAGGACAATTCTAGGAGAACTACGCAGGACTCTGACGGCAGATATGTAGTGACGCTACCCTTTAGGCCGGAATTTCCTCATCCTATTAATTTAGGCTTTTCAAGACAGGGTGTTATGGCACAATTCTTGAGAAATGAGTGCTCACTTTTGGGGAAGCCCAATTTTAAGGCATGATATAATAGTGTTGTTAAGGAGTATTTGAATTTAGGTCATATGAGGCCTGTAGAACGTGCTTTTACGGGCCCTTCATTCTCCTGTTATCTTCCTCATCACCCGGTATTTAAGCCGGATAGCAAAACTACGAAATTGCGTGTCGTATTTAATGCATCAAATAGAACCTCTAATGGAAGTAGTTTAAATGATTGTCTTTATGTGGGGCCCACTTTGCAATCAGATTTAGTTCTACTTATTCTGCGTTGGAGGCTATTTCGATTTGTTTTTAATTGCGATATTACTCAGATGTATAGACAAATTCGGTTGGATTCTGCTCATACGCCATATCAGCGTATATTTTTTCGATCTTCTCCAGCAGAAGAAGTGACGACGTATGAATTGCAGACTGTGACTTTGGGTGTTAACTGTGCTCCTTATCTGGCGATACGGACACTGGTTCAGTTCGCAGAAGACTCAGGGACGGAGTACCCTCTTGCGGCTAATATATTGCAAAAGGATATGTGCGTTTACGACGTATTGACAGGGGCTCATGATGTTTCGTCTGTATTGAAGGCACGAAATCAGCTTATAACTGCTTTGTCTTCAGCTAGATTTGAGTTAAGAAAATGGACTTCGAACGACATTGAAGTTCTAAAAGGCCTTCCTTCGGAATATCTTGTGGATTCTAAACTTTTAGTATTTGTTGAATCTAGTAACTCGAAAACATTGGGTATTCAGTGGAATGCTCAATTGGACTCCTTTTACTTTCGTGTAGGGCCTATGGCCGAAGGGGCACGTTACACGAAAAGGGAAGTGTTGTCTATAATCGCCGAATTGTTTGATCCTGTAGGATGGATAGGTCCGGTAATCATTACTGCTAAAATAATTATGCAGAGTATTTGGCGAGATAATATTGACTGAGATGATTTTTTAGTCCCTTCTACGGACAGGGAATGGAGAAAATTTGTCAACTTTTATACGGAAATAAATGACATCCGGATACCCAGATGGGTGCACTATGCACCTGGGACATTAGTGGAACTTCATATTTTTTCTGATGCCTGAGAAAAAGCATACGCGGGGGTGATTTATGTTCGTGTCGAAGCATGTGACCAAATCTATACTTGTTTGCTCTCTTGCAAAACTAAAGTGGCTCCAATAAAATCGATTTCCCTACCTCGCTTGGAACTTTGCGGTGCAGTTTTGGCCTCAGAGTTGTTAAAAGCCGTTATTGAAGCGATTGATATTTCGATAAGGCAAGTGTATTGTTGGACAGATTCCACTGTTGTTCTGGGTTGGTTGACAAAAACACCAGATAGCTGGACAACGTTTGTGGCTAATAGGGTTTGTCGGATTTAGGAGAATTTAGGGAAGCATAGTTGGTATTATATTGGATCGGAAAAAATCCAGAGGATTTAGGCGGTCGGGGACTTTCGCCCTCAGATCTGGCTAAGAGTGAACTCTGGTGGCACGGACCCACGTGGCTTCGTGAGCCTAAGTCTCAGTGGAAGATTCATGATCTCTCCAGGTTGGACACAGATGTCGAATCTAGAGCTGTTAGAGCACACGCCTCCTTTTTTTCGAATTATGAGGATATTCTTGACCGGTTTTCTAAACTTGACCGCGCTCTTAGGGTAATTGCTTAAATGTTTAGATTTTTTGTTATGACACATGCTTCGCTTAGAAGCAAACAATCGTTTGATTCTTCTACCAGTTCAAGTGATGAGATTACAAAAGTTCGATTGCGTTTAGCAATTTTGGCTCAGAAGGTTCATTTTGTGGAGGAATATATATCTCCTTAAGCAGGAGAGAACATTTCAACGAAAAGTTCGCTTAGTTCACTTAATGCCTTTTTAGATAATAAAGGGGTAATGGGACTAAATGGTCGTTTGGTAAAATCGCCATCATTGTCTTACACGGAGAAACATCCGATTATTTGACCTTATTCGTGACGGCTTACTGTTCTTTTAGGGGAATTCATGAATTTAATTTCTATTCATGGCGGCAATCAGTTGATGTTGAGGATTATGCGCATTGAATATTGGGTGCCTCGACTTAAGGTTCTAGTTCGGACTATAATAAATCGTTGTAAGCGTTGTGTATTAGATAAAAAACGCTCATGTTCTCAGATAATGGCAGCTTTACCTCCGGAACGCACTACTTTAGAGCGACCTTTTACCACTATGGGCGTTGATTTTGCAAGTCCCTTTTATCTGAAAAGTTTCACTGGTAGATCCTGCCGGATAACGAAGGGCTATGTGTGTATCTTCGTTTGTTTTTCCACTAAAGCAGTCCACTTAGAAGCAACGACTGATTTAATGTCAGATTCGTTTTTGACGTCATTACATCGGTTTATTGCTAGACGTGGTTATCCACTGACAATATTTTCTGATAATGAAACCAATTTTGTAGGAGCTTTTCGTGAGATTAAGAGAGATTTTCGAACTTTTCTGACGGAGAGCCAGGCTCGACTGTGCTCTACTTTTGCCGTTCAGGGCCTTTCATGGCGGTTTATCCCGGCAGGTGCGCCTCATATGTGTGACTTATGGGAAGCTGCTTTTAAAAGCTTTAAACTTCATTTCAGAGAGGAGGCTCAATCGGTAAAATATACCTTTGAAGAGCTTTCTACCGTACTTGCGCGGATAGAGGCTTGCTTGAATTCTCGACCCTTATGTCCTTTGTCTGACAATCCTAACGAGCCTGTGGCCCTGACTCCTGGTCATTTTTTAATAGGCGGTCTAATATTGGCACCACCGGGACCATCTATTTATCAGTCACCTATAGGTTAAGTGAATCGATATCGGAAAATGACGACATTTTCCCATGATTTATGTCGACGACGGAAAGAGGAATATCTTCATAACTTGCATAAACGCTATAAATGGAAATTTCCTGACAGGGACATAGCCGTAAACGACTTGGTTGCTATTCGTCATGAACAGTTTTCTCCAACTTCCTGGAAATTAGGTCGCGTAATTAGGACGTATCCAGGAAGTGATGATCATGTGCGCGTCGCCGACGTTCGCACAGAAAACGGGGCTGTGAAACGACCAATCACAAAACTGGTCATTTTGACCAATTAACATGTAATTACCATGTATTAGCCCTCCTTATTTCCTAGTATTATGGCCACCTTATCAACCATTTATGAAGATGCCCTGATAGATGATTATGAGGAGGCGATGGAGGTAGCAGATCCGATAACTGAAGCACCCTGCACCATACCTTCGACAACGGCTTCCATGTCAGAAGAATCGCAACCACCTGCATCCCTTTCCATAGTGGATGAACCTGTCGCTGTGGTACCGGCATCAACGGATCCTGCACCAACTAGATCCTCCAGCTTAGTGAACAGCTCTGGCCCGAAAAATGATTTGCCGGCAAATAAAGGGATAGGCTCTAGTGCGCTCAACTACAGTCTCTGCAAGAAATCTCACCCTTTAAGATGGTGCTTTCGGTTTCGGCAGCTTGTTCATGAGAAGAAATTACGTCACGTGCTGATTTGGGGCCATTGCTCACGTTGTTTGGCCAGCAATCATACGTTAAAAGACTGTCGAAGCATCCGAAAGTGCAACAAATGTCAGGGAGATCATAATACCCTGCTGCATTCCCTGAAGCGTGTTGAAGAAAAGGGCACCAAAAAGAATAAGAAATCGAAGAACATTGTGCCGTCACAAATGGTCAGTGTAATCTCGTTACCACTGCACCATGTGGTGAATTTCTCGCCGACCTTGCAGGCGACCGGCAGATACAGGTTCATACGGTAATAGACCTCTGTTGTAGCGTCAGCTACGTCAGCGAACAGCTGATTAAAAAATTAAATATTCCTGTTACGGGGTCCTATTGCCGTATAACCATTCGATCGTTGAATGATCCCTTAAAAAGAATTTACCTGACAGCAAAAGTTTCAAAAATGCGGGGTATAAAAACCCCAATGGAGAATGTGTCAGAGGTTGTGCGGGAGCATTTTCCCGGCTTGCAGTTGGCGGATCCGGCCTTTTACCACTCAGGTCAGGTCGCGCTGGTTCTCGGTCCAGAGCTAAGTTCCCAAATCATTACGGGAAAAATTTATTCTTATCCGGGTTGTCCACTAGCTCACAACACAATTTTTGGGTGGGTTATATCTGGCCAATCGCCTATATAACTTAGTCCTAATTGTACTACGATAAGCAGTTCATGCGTTTGCACAAAACCATCCCTTAGTTGGGTTCAGTTTATGGATCTGTTGTAAAAACCATATGTTTTAAATTTGGAAAAAATAATACAATAAAAAAAGAACATTTATTGATTAAATTACTTTTCATGTTTATTGCATCTAACTTTGTTATTGCAAGGCGGTCGGCAATGTTTAGGTTGAACTGTTCGGTTTTTTAATTAATTATAAATTTTATGTAATTCCTAATTTGTCACTCTGGTGACTTTGATAAAATCTAAATTCTACTCCTTTATTTAACCGTGCATTTTTTGGGAGTATTTACTTTAATAGCATTACTTAAAACCGTTAACGGTTCAACTAAACTTTGTTTTCGCCATCTTCCTTTTTGCTTCTTGTAAAAAAGTTATTGTCTTTTTATACATAGATAGAACACACCCGCGCATATTAAGGTAAAAATATTTATTAATAAAATACATTTCACAAAATTATAAAAATTGCGTTTTTTATTTAAATTTCTTTTTCTGCCCAACACACCCCAACACTTATATTTTATAAAGGGTCAAGATAATTAATAAAACGGTAAGCTAATTGTTTCTTATTCGAATCGGCTCGTTAAGTAAATTAAAATTTTTACAATTTGTTGCTAATTATTACTTAAACGTGTTCACGTACTCAAAAATCTTGCAAGAAGGGAGTCAAAAAATTATCTGACAGTAAAAAGAATATATAAGAATACAATAAAAATATATATTGTTGAACCGTGTTCAACAGTTTTTGTTATTAAATATTTTTCATTCATATATTCACTCATATATTCATATATTTCTATAATTTTAACACTATGGCTTTGCCATCTCTGAATTGTTACTCTTTATTTTTTGTACAAGAAGTCTACATAATGTGCTATTATTGTTTTTTTTATCGAAAGATATTCATAAATACTTTACGGGATTTATGTATTAATAGGTTTAAGTTAGTTATAGTTTGTCACTCAATAAAGCAAGAAGCTTGAAAGAACTTAATTCTAAGTTCAAGAGGAACTTAGTGGTTTATTTTCATAAGGAAAATATTTTTAGGAGGAAGAGGAGTTACCTCGCCTCTACATATGGTCCTTCGACATTCCTAGATTAGGCTAGGATTTGATTGAACTGGCGGAGAGTCATCACTTCATTCGAAAGTTCTGATCCCCCGAAAAATACCAAAGTTGTATCATCTTAAAGCCCACCGTGCTTAAAAAGACGACTTCATTTAAGGCTCCACATGACCACCTAGTCAAAGTCAAGAAATATATATTCAACAAGAGAATATATCCTGTCCACAGGTTCAAAATAAAATTCCTAAAGGAAGGAAAATAATGGGTATGTACAGTGTATAATTTATATTTTGTGCGAATACTTTTATGTTTGCTATGTGAAATAAGAAAAAAGGATGCAGCGTTAAATTGCAGCAATCCAGAAGCAAATATCATAATTACACCAAAACATAACCTAAAATAATAATAATAAAAAGGCCATCTCAATTTTTCAAAATACCATCACTGCTTCTAAGTGCCATCACAATTATAAAACACGACGAAGAAATTCCCGCTAGATTTTGGTCATGCATATTAATAAAAGAATATAATTGCATACTCTTCACACTTGCAATACAAATGGTCCGTTTCCCACTCGTTCCACTTAAATCATAAACGATTGAACTACACGAAGACGAGCGGCATTTGTAAATGTGGTGTGTGAATTAAAATATTAAAAAACTTCTAAAGAAAGAAAAAATTAATTACAATTATAAAACTTGAACAAAAAAAAAAAAAAATAGAGACAATAAACATTAAAGTGGCTGGGAAAAACAAAAGGCGTTATTTTATTATTGAAAGTAATAATAACAAAAGTTCTACTAGAACATTTTAATATAAAAGTAGAAGTGTGATTACATACTCGTACCCACATTGTATGTACATATGTATGTATAAAGTGTGCAAGAGAATTTGGCGACAAACAAGTAATTAAATATTACTTTGCAAAACAACAAGCTAGGGTTCCCGATATAAGAAAAAAAAAACCGAAAAAAAAGTTGAGTGGGAATTTAATATTTTAAATACAAAAATTCTTGGTTGAATGCATAAAAAAGAAATAATTTATGGAAACTACAGTGGTGTGCATTCAAATACATCTACATAATAAAAAAAAAAAAATTAATTTAATCTTTAAAAATAAATTAATTAATGGAAATATTTTTTAATAAAAATATTGAAGCTTAATTTGCCAGTTTGAAAGGGTTATTAAAAAATAAAAAATAAAAAAATTCTGAGGGAAAACAAGTGTCTCATACACACTATAATTTGAAAATTATTAAAGGCAATTTAATCGTCTATTCATAAATATTAATAATGGCAGCTAGAAGAAGATGCAAATTCGACATCAACCAGCTGGAAGCATTCTGCAAGAATTTCGAGGCAACACCACCTGAAGATCGTTAAGTACCCTATCTAGAAGTAGCTCAAATTGAAATAGATAGAAGGTGGGTTAAATTGAATGAATCATATGAAACTCATATAATAGAAGATGACAAAGAAGAACAGGCAGAGTACAAGGATGAAGTGTCGCTGAATTATGAAAAAGCTTGTAATAATGCGCATAAAATTAAAGCTTAAATTATTGGCTTAATTTCGACAGCAACGTCAGGGTCTCAAAATGAAATATCTACAAACAATCAGACACCTATGTCAATAAAGTTACCACCATGTGACGTAGAGGTTTTCGAAGGAGGGTATGCGAAGTGGCCAGCGTTTAGGGATATGTTCCAAGCAGTAGTCGGAAAGCACCCACATTTGGCTCCAGCTCAAAAACTGTATCACTTACGCAGCAAAACGAGAGGGGAGGCCAACCAAATCGTAAAGCGGTTTGATTTGGTTGATGAAAATTTTAGTTTGGCCTGGGAGGCATTAAAAAATCGATTCGAGAATCCACGCATCCTAGCTCATCAGCAAATGAAGCAAATGTTTGGAATCCAAGCCATCCAAAACGAAAGCGCAAAATCAATCAGAAATGTTCAAAGTGTACTTAGCGAAAGTTTAGCTATTTTTGATTCACTTCAGCTTACAAAATCTTGGGATGCTATATTGATATATTTATGTATCTCCAAGCTGCCTGAGGAAACTATGCGAGCATGGGAGAATTCATTATCTGACCACAAAAATTGGCCCACATGGCAAGACATGTCTTATTATCTGTCGAAAAGGATAGAAATGCTGGAAACTGTTGCGGATATAAGAAAACCGTATTATAAAGAAAATCATGCAACAAAAAGCCAGTCATTCCACTCTCACTTAGAGCCAAACAGCGTTAGGTTGAAATGCAAAATGTGTAAACAAAACCATCCTTTACGATTTTGTAAACAATTTAAGGCATTGTCGGTAAGCGATAGGATCAAGTTCGTCTTTTCAAAAAAGTCTTGTGTCAACTGTCTATCCCCTAATCATTTTAAGTCTAAGTGCCAAAGTACGAGTCTCTGCACCTTATGCAATCAGAAACATCACACTATGCTACATCTAGAGAAAGACGAAAAGATAAATAAGGATATAAGAGATCGTAAATCATCCAAACAACTTCCACCCCATGAAGAAAAGCCAACGTCATCAGGTGTTGCTAACACCCTGGTTTCTCGTCCCATTACCCCTAGTACCATTCCAGGAGACTTTGTCCACACTTATTTCTCTCAAAATGAAGGAACAACTCTTTTACCCACAGCGTTGGTCGACATCGAGCATTTAGGAGAAAAATTTCTTATTCGGGTTCTGTTAGATGCAGGTTCAGAAAAAACTTTCGTTTCTACTCGAATTCAACAAAGGCTTTCTATACCAATAGAATACCATAACTCGCAAATATCTGGGCTCGGTGGGACGGTAGTAGGAAAATCAAAAGGGAGGTGTTCAATAATTCTAAAATCTAGGGTTTCTGATTTTACTATCGGCATAAGAGCAATTGTAGTGCCAAAGCTAACGCACCTTTTGCCCTCAAGACATATTAAAGTAAATAGCCTTAAGGAATTTGAAAATGTAAAAATGGCAGATCCGTACTTTTTTAAGCCAACAACCATCGATATGATAATTAGCAGCGATTATTTACCACTTATTAATTTAGAAGGTATCAAACTAAACATCGCCAATGGGCTTGAAGCAAGAGAATCTCATTTCGGATGGTACTTTTCGGGTCCCGTACCCAATAATGAAATTAATTCATTTTCAACAATGGTTCAAAGCTCAGATGATATGGCTCTTCGAGAACAATTAAAGAAATTCTGGGAGTTGGAAGAGGTAGATGAAACATATTCAAAAACAAAGAACAATTATTATTGTGAGAAGTTCTACCAGCAGACTACCACACGACGATCGGACGGGATGTACGTTGTTCGTCTTCCTTTTAAAGAAGAATTTCCACAGGAAATATTTTTGGGACCGTCGCGAAATATGGCATTAGCCCAATATTATCGTATGGAGAAAACTCTTGAAAAGACCCCAGACTTAAAAACAGAATACACAAAAGTGATTCAAGAATACAGAGAGTTAGATCATATGGAACCAGCAGTTCACTTCGAAGCTGAAACTAATAAGCAATCTTCATTTTATCTTCCACATCATGCGGTCATTCGACCTGAAAGTAAGACCACTAAATTAAGAGTGGTATTTAATGCTTCCAAGAAAACCAAAAGTGGATATTCTTTAAATGATGTATTGTACCAGGGTCCGACACTTCAAACAGATTTAGTACCAATCGTATTAGGTTGGCGATTCTACAAGTACGTGTTTACAGGCGATATTCAGAAGATGTACCGGCAGATTTTAGTGCACAAAGAAGATCAGCCTTATCAGCAAATACTATTTCGGGAACACGAGCAAGGTCCAGTAAAATCATTTCAACTGAAAACAGTGACTTTTGGGATTAATTGTGCCCCATTTTTGGCCATCCGAACTCTACAAGAGTTAAGTCGAGACTGTCATGACTTATACCCTCAAGCATCCGCCATTTTAAAGAATGAAATATACGTCGACGACATTTTATCTGGCGGACATACCTTAAATGAAGCTAAAACCAAGCAGCATCAGCTTATCAAGGCTTTAAGTTCCGCAGGATTTCCTATGAAAAAGATCACTGCAAACGATTGCGAACTACTTCAGTACTTGCCCCGGGAGGATCTTCTGGATGAAGATTTTTTGAGATTTGATTGGTCAAGCGTGGTAAAAACCCTAGGTATCCGCTGGAACGCTAAAGCAGATTATTTCTACTATTTCTCAGATCCGATAGAAATTTCAACTTCCACTACGAAGAGAAAAATTTTGTCAGGCATTGCAAAACTGTTTGACCCACTGGGATGGGTCAGCCCAATTTTAATAAATGCCAAACTTTTGATGCAAGAATTATGGAAAGAAAACTCGGGGTGGGATGAGGAGGTTTCACCACAAATCTTAATAAAATGGAATTTATTTGTCAAAAATTTGTCCGACTTATCAAAGCTTAAAATTCAAAGGTGGATTAATTTTGCTCCGCACTACCGTATACAAATCCACGGGTTCTGTGACGCTTCTGAAAAGGCTTATTGTGCTATGATGTTTATGAGAACTGAGAGTCCAGAAGGCAATATTAATAGTAATTTGCTAGTGGCCAAAACGAAAGTGGCTCCACTAAAAAGAACTACCGTACCAAAACTCGAATTGTGTGGCGCACTATTGCTAACAAAATTGTCGCAAAGTCTGGTTAATTATGTCAAGCTCTCATTTGAATTATTCTTGTGGACAGACTCTGCAATTGTGCTCGGATGGTTGCAAAGGGATCCGTTAACATTGAATACATTTGTGGGAAACCGAGTTTCACAAATTCTAAGCGTCTCTTGCACAAATCAATGGAAACATGTAAAGTCTGAAGAGAACCCCGCAGACTTAGGCAGCCGTGGATGCTATCCTCACGATCTTATGCAGTGCACCCTCTGGCAGAATGGGCCCACTTGGCTTAAACAACCTAGGGATGCCTGGCCAACACCCCGCACTTTTGATCCGACGGATTTAGAAACAAAGAAAATTAAAAGAGTCTTCAAAGAGAGTCACAGCTCCAATTTTCATTTAAAGGTACAGAAAATAAATTCAAACCCAGGGACATCACATTTAGAGAACAATCAACTGAGTGATGCGTTAGAAGAATTTTCTTCATTGGATCGAGCTTTCAGAATCCTAAGCTATAGGCTTAGATTTATTCATCGTATCAGGAAGAAACCTACTTCCACTGAAAAATTTATAACAACCAATGAAATCGCATCAACAAAAACCCGACTTATCGTACTCTCTCAACAAATCTACTTTCCAAGCGAGTACCAACGTCTTAAAGAAAATAGACCTTTATCTTCAAAGAGTAGACTTTTATCTTTGAGTCCATTTCTCGACAAAAATGACCATTTAAGAGTTGGAGGACGTCTTAATAATTCCGGACTTAGGTATGAAGAACAGCACCCAATAATTATATCCGAAAAGTCTCATTTTGCTAGACTGCTTGTTGATTTCACACATCGCATTTTGCTACATGCAGAACATCATATTATGCTACGAGCTATTAGGCAAGGGTTCTACATCCCTAGACTAAAAAATCTTGTACGAAAATGTATCCGAAATTGTAAGAAGTGCACAATGTATAAACAGAGATTTCAGCATCAAATTATGGCTGCACTTCCCCCGGAAAGAGTAAATTTCTCGTTACCCTTTACATACACAGGGGTCGACTTTGCCGGTCCTTTTAAAATTAAATCATCAAACTTAAGAAATTCAAAAATATTCAAGGGCTATGCTGCAGTTTTTGTATGCTTCTCCACACGAGCGGTCCATTTGGAAACTTGTTCTGACCTTTCCTCCGAAGCCTTCCTTGCCTGTTTCAGCCGATTTACAGGACGCAGAGGTCTTCCAAAAGCCTTATTTTCAGATAACGGAAGAAATTTCATCGGAGCTAATTATGCACTGCTTAAAGCCCACCACCAGTTTCTTAAAACTGCAGAAGAGGCTTTGGTTAATAAATACAGCTCCTTAGGATTTACCTGGTCATTTATACCACCTTATGCCCCTCATATGGGCGGTCTCTGGGAGGCTGCCGTTAAAAGCATGAAAACTCATCTAAAAAAGATTACCAACTCTCTATGTTTTACATTTGAAGAATTTACGACGTTGCTGGTAAGAATCGAAGCCGTCCTGAATTCGAGACCATTGTCACCCATCACGGAAAACCCAAACGAGGTTTTGCCATTAACCCCTGGTCACTTGTTGCGTGGCGCTCCTATAATCGCTCCACCTGAAGCCCCATCAGAACCACCGCTACAAAGCTTAACACACTTAAAACGCTGGGACCAACTAAAAGCCCTACAACATATATTCGCAAAACGATGGAAAAACGAATATATTACTGAAATGCAACGTCGCTATAAATGGAAAAAGGAAAGAAATAATCTAAAACCAAATGATATTGTAGTCATCAAGGACGAGTTGTTACCACTCACCGAATGGCGCCTAGGACGCGTCAATAACGTCGTCTATGGCAAAGATGGTAAGGTAAGAGTTGCCGACATTTTAACACAAAATGGAATTATTCGAAGAGCCATTGTAAAGCTCTGCATACTTCCTACTACTTCAAACTACTAATTGTCAAATGAACACCACCACAAAAAAAAAAGAAAAAAAATTTGTTTATTATTTGTTTATTAACGCAAACTCAATAAGTACCATAGCAAGTAGTCGCCCAATTTATTCTTTAACACTGTATATATTTCGTTGTTTCCTTTCTTATGTTTCTTAGATGGAAGAAAAGCGCCCACGATGTCACCTGTGTCACAAAAACCATCCACTGAAGTATTGCAAAGTGTTCATGTCATTGAGTGTTGAGCTTCGCCGCATCTCCATTGCGAACAAAGGATGTTGCCTTAATTGTTTAGCTCACTCGCACAACCGACAATGATGCACCTCTAGAGCCCGTTGTAGTATCAAAGTGGAAGGCAATAAACTATGCAACGCCAAGCATCACACCATGCTTCACCGCGGGGTAAGTGACCCCTGGTCATCCAGTTTAGACGACCTGTGCCACGACCACCCTTACCCCACAATTGAAACGGAAGAGTCGATCTCCTCTGAAGAGCAAGACAACAACAACAATTCTATCAACCCAATAAAGGCCATTGTACTTCCCCACGAGGAAAGGATTCATACAGCCCCTTCAATTTCTATCGGCCCAGTTTTGATCGCACCCATCATTCGGGTTAATATCAACTACAAAGGAAACAAAATGTACACTACATTTTTGCTGGACCCAACTATGGATGAATCGTGCTTCCTTCGTAGTGTGGCTCGGATTCTCCCGGAGTGCAAACCCAAGGAAGACTTGGGAAGATTCTGTTTGGAACCCGTTTTCCCGCATCATGATCGCGATAAAATTCCTATGGTGTTACGGATTGTCGACAGGATAAAATCCCACATTCCAACCCCTTTTAACGATGAGAATATCGCTCGACATTTCGCAACGTATCAGCCCCTAGCTCACCCCGAATTTGCAAGTTGTCAAGAAATCGACGGCGTTTTGGGTAAAGTCGTTTGCGCAAAACTCATTAAGCCACCATTTGCGAGAGAAGCCGCAACTTCTGTTAACGTGCAAAATTCCCCGTTCGGATGGATTATTTTCGGAGAATGGAAGGGCTGCATATGCCACACTTCGGCGGCCGCAGTATGTTGAACCGTGTTCAACAGTTTTTGTTATTAAATATTTTTCATTCATATATTCACTCATAATATATTCATATATTTCTATAATTTTAACACTATGGCTTTGCCATCTCTGAATTGTTACTCTTCATTTTTTGTACAAGAAGTCTACATAATGTGCTATTATTGTTTTTTTTATCGAAAGATATTCATAAATACTTTACGGGATTTATGTATTAATAGGTTTAAGTTAGTTATAGTTTGTCACTCAATAAAGCAAGAAGCTTGAAAGAACTTAATTCTAAGTTCAAGAGGAACTTAGTGGTTTATTTTCATAAGGAAAATATTTTTAGGAGGAAGAGGAGTTACCTCGCCTCTACATATATATATATATATATATATATATATATATATATATATATATATAATATTATATTCTTATATATTCTTTTTACTGGGTTAAAAGTGCAGTAAATGTGAAAATTTAACACATTTTCATATACGAGCTCCTGGTAAAACGAAACCGTATTTAAAAATTATAAAAGGATAGCGCTATGATATTTATTTTCTTAATTAGAAATTAAGTTTGATATACTTCGCTAATACTATGATTATAAGCTACAACATAAAAAAAAAATTGTTTTCTTACTTAGTGTTTTTTTTAAATTTATTTTAAAGCATTTAACGGGCTTTAGTTAAATTCTATAACGTTAACCTTTTAAATGCTGAATTTGACATTATGTAAACGCATTTGTGGTATTCGTCTTACAACCTTTATTACTGCTAGAAAGTTTGTATAGATAATCAAACTTAGACGAGCGCCTGTTTCCTTACGTTCATTCATTTTAAATAGGTTCAAATTAAAGCACCTCTAGGATGATTAGTTTTATAGCAGAGTTGATTAAAACGTACCCAAATGTATTCCTAACGAAAATTTTTTTCACCAAAAAAAAAACCAAATTCGTTCTATGTTTTGGCTAAAATACTCAAAAATGCAAATTTCTTTCCGCTAACTACGATAAAAAATTAAAAAACAAGAAAGGTAAAGAAATCCAAACATAATCGCTTTGAAAAGCTTATTATTATTAAATAAAAAATATAATTTTAAAATATACAAGCATGTCACAACACTCAATTCCAATCGGAAGTGGTTTCAGTTCCATAAATTGCTTCTTCAGAAAACTAAAAACGAAAAATTTTTTCGGAATGAAACCACTTTCAAATTTCAAAGTGGAATTTAGTTTCTTTAATTTTTTTATTTGCGTTTCTTAAATTTACTATTATGATGTGTCCTACTTAGATTAGCCTTGTTGTTTACTTTGGTGTGCACAATATTGCCACATTTAAATTAAATAGCGGAGATTCAATCCTTTTTAGAAATAAGCAAAATCGATCGAAATCTGAAGAAGGTAAAACAAAATCGTTCGGAATTGTTAATACGGAATTAAAACCATTCAAATCGGAATCTGTGCATGCCTAGTAATTAGGGGATTGAAGCGCCAGATTTTACATACCGTAAGCAATGTATATGCAATACTCTATTAGGAGTTGTAACTAGATTTTTCAAAGCTAAGGTTTTAGGTACTTCATATTTGCTTACTGATAGTAAAAATTAGCTTAATTATTCTTCGAAGTATTACGAAGTAGTAATAATACTTAAACAAAAAAGTAGCATAAAGTCTAAAAAGTACAATGGTATTAATTTTATCTTGTATTAAGAAAGCAAAAAACTTATGTTTCATTTCTCTTACTCAGTGTTTTTAAAGAAGACAGATTAAGTATCTGTAAGTAACAAATATCAATAAATTCTCCTCATCCATATAAAATTACTTTTTAAAAAGACTTGGTATAAAAAAATCTGAAAAATATAAGAGAAAAAGAGAATATTGTGCTGAGATAATGCTGTGATTTTAGACTAAGGCAGTAAGTTTAAAATTAGTTATAAGATTTATTTTTTTAATGGTCTGTACTTTTTAATGTTAATTTAACATATCGCATACTTAATTATGCGATGTATTGAATTAAAAGCTATGCATAAATCAATACCACGAAGACAGTTTACAATATGTAAAATAAAATCGAGCAATATGAGTAATTAAATATTCCACATTTTCATTGATTTCATTTTAAATAAATAAATAAAAAAAATACATAAGTACATCCCCATTATTCTCTAGGCAGGGAAATATTTGCATATGTAATGAACACTTCATTTTATAGAATATTATTTATTTTTCACAAACACAAATATTGTTTAAAACGTGATAAAATATAAAATAAATGTATTTTTTTTTAATATTAACATGTTTAAGCGTTTAAGTATTATCTATATGTAATTTTTACGTAAAATAATATAAAGAAATCCAAACATAATCGCTTTGTAAAGCTTATTATTATTAAATAAAAAATATAATTTTAAAATATACAAGCATGTCACAGAACTCAATTCCGATCGGAATGGTTTTAATTCCGTATTAACAATTCCGATCGATTTTGTTTTAGCTTCTTCAGATTTCGATCGATTTTGCTTATTCCTGAAAAGTATTAAATCTGCGCTATTTAATTTTAATGTCGCAATATTTTGCACATCAAAGTAAACAACAAGGCTAATCTAAGTAGAACACATCATAAAAGTAAATTTAAGAAACGCAAATAACAAAATTTCAAAGCAACTAAATTCCATTTGGAAATTTGAAAGTGGTTTCATTCCGAAGAAATTTTTCGTTTTTTGTTTTCTGAAGAAGCAATTTACGGAATTGAAACCACTTTCGATCGGAATTGAGTTCTGTGACATGCCCGATAATTCTAATTTTTTTCAAGCGTTTAAATATTAACATGTTTCAATATGTTTATCTATATGTAATTTTTACGTAAAAGATTATAAAAGAACTAAATATGGCTAAAATGGCTGCATCATTGCTGAAGTGGGTCAATTATCTTTTTTTTTCTCGCTTCTAACAGTTAATTTTTTTCCTTTGCCTTATCTATTACTGCTTCAATGTCTTTTTTCTTTGTTTTTAATACATTTTTTATTTTTTACGTTATTGGTCGTTAATTCCATCAAAATATTTATTTTCACCAACAACAGATTTTTTGACATTCTACCATTTTAAAATTACAGAGATTGCCACTCAACACTTTCTTGCTTTAAGACCCTCCATCACCATTTTTTTTTTTTTTTTTTAACAAAAGTACCATCTTAGTGTTGGCAATTTGGAACTAATCTTTATAACAAGAATTATACATAAAAATGTTTGTTTTTTAAAACCGTCTGTTGTACTGGCATATTATACGTGTGAAATATAAAGTTATTTAATTTCGCCTTAACAATTTTTCATATTTTTCACATAAAACTTTTGTTTTACTGCTTCATCGTTGAACTAAAATTTTAATTAAAACCTCAAAATCATTTCTTATTATTTGACTTTGATTGATTATTAATGTTATGATCAAAATAAAAAATTCAGTTTAGCGTGTGAAAACAGCACAAAATTAAGGTTGAACGTAATACAATTTTGTTAAAATAAAGCATCAAAACTTTTTGTAAAAACACACGGAATAAATCATGCTTATATTATACAAAACTCTAATCTCAAATTTTAAAAGTGGCAGCAGAGTTTATATATTTTTAAAAGTATATTAACTTTAAAGCAAGGAGTAATGTGAGCTTTCTCAGTGAAAAATACAAAATAAATAAAAAAAAAAACCGCAAGAAATGCTTTTTCAAGTGAAAAACTAATTTTTTTTAAGTACAACTGATAGGTTGTTAAGACTAGTGAAAAAACTTTAATTTAATATCAAATATATATATGCATATGTATATAAAATACTTGACAACTCATATACAGCCATGTCACAGCACAAAACTCCGTTCGGAAGTGAAATTGATTCCATAATTTGCTTCTTTAGAAAACGTAAAACGAAAAAAAATTTCGGAATGAAACCAATGCCAGTATGCTATGTGGAATTGATATTTTGAGTATTTTTTTTTTTTTTTTTTTTTTTGAATGGGTTTTATTCAAAACATATTTTTTATTTTTTCTTTTTGATATGTTGTTAATAAAAAATTAACTTTTTCTAATCTTTCAAAGAAAAAAAATAAATAAACGCAGTTTGTTTAAAGGATATTGCCGTACTGTTATTCTTGTTAGGTTTCTTTTCAAAAAATTTCGTAGTGACAGTACACAAACACGAAAGGCCACAAAGAAGAATTAACATTTACAAAAAATTTTATTCTGCACATATTTTTTAACATCTAAACGATTCGCACTGAAACATAAATATTTCTTGAATTTTTAATGTTTTTTGAGTCAGCTCTTTTTGTTTACTAAACCGATCGGAAACTTTGGAAGCTAACACCATTTTGATCGGAATAGTAGCTTCAGGATTATTTCAGTTTCGAAAGGAATTTTTAACATGATAGTTGGTTTTTTAATGTTGGTTTAAGAAGCAAATTATTAATTCGAATCTTTAGTTTGACTTAGTTTGACATTTTTTTAAAAGGGCAATAAATTTTAATCGCTTTAAATTTTTATTGCGACAAAGTTTTATCTGCTTATATCACTTGAAGGTCATTTAGGTGAGTGTTAATTTTTAGAATAAGTAACATAGCTTTTAAACACGGCATAATAAAAGAAGTGGATAAATAAAAAAAATACAAAACAAATAAATAACAGTCATAGGAATGTTTACTGTATTCGTTTATTTTCATATAATCATATTCTAACAGTGTGACGAATTGGTTTATGTATTTATAAAAACTACATCATGGAACACAAAATTATAAAGTTAAGAGCTAAAGGAAGAAAAATATATCAACAAACAACAGCTTATTATGTGTAAATGATAAGGTTCTTTTCTAAGCTTTACTAACCTAGTCTTTGCGTGTTCCCACTATTTAACAAAATATTTTTTTTTTTTTGTTTGTTGTTAATTTTGTTGAAATCATGCTCTTGCAACTCTTTTTCTGCTTCATTTTATCTTTGCTAAAGCAACTTAGAAATTGCTATGTTTATATTTTTAAGTTTTATTTTATTACAGATTTTCATTTCTACCACAAATTTTTTTTTGCTTTCCATTTTTACCCACAACTAGTTGTTGTCTGTTGCTTAATTGCAGTGTCATCTGCATATGCTGGAACGTTAACAAATTCTAAAATTGTCATATCAGCTGTAAAGATAGTATACAATAACGGGCTCAAAATAATGCCGTGTAGATCTTCTGCTTTTATATCAAAAGTATTTGATCTTTCATTTACATAAAATGGCTGAAACATTATATAAAACTTATAAGGTACAGCAACAACATATAAATATTAGCACATCTTCGTTAAAATACATAATAACAAAGTTAAGGACTGCGATTCAATAATCATTCAAAATATAAACTTTCAGCAAAATATAATGTTAAACAGATACAATATGCAGTTATTAGCTATAAGCGAGGAATAAAGCAATCAAGGAAATAATTTAGACTAACCTGATTGTAGGGTGAACTTCCAAGTCTTAAGTTAATAATTTGAAGTAGGAACGATAAATTGTTTTTATCAGAAGCTATTGATTTGTAGCGCTCTTTTATTTAAATGTGTTAAGAACTTATCTGATATTATCAATAATTTCGATTGATCTATATTAATCGCAACCATACTTTTATAACTGCCGCCGAGTCGTTCAAAGGTCTTTTTTCACTTTTTTCATCAGCAAATATAAATTAAATATCGTAGAACATTGATTTAAAAGAAAGATTTCATAGGGCACTGGGCAAGATAAAAAACACAAGAAAAAATATGTTTATATATTTTCTTTTATTTCATTTAACAATTATAATTTAAGCACGTTTGGGTCAAGTAATGATAAATATATTGCAGGAAGAACTTTACATACTAAGACTTGGATTGGAGAGAGCGAGAGAAAATAATTTTGCATTATATATTAACTGAGTTTTTTTAATTTAACAAATCAATGTCAATTACACTTATAAAATGCATTTGTGTAAAACAAACAGATAGAAAAAATAAATTTATAAACTTTTAACATAAAAAGTATATATTCTCCTTCGGAAAAAGCAGCATACAAAATATTCAACAAAATTATTTCCAAAAGACAGTTATCTTTAGCAGGGTTATATAATTGTTGGCATGTTAATATGCTCAACACATTGAACTGTTAACAAATTAAACCAACTGTTGCATTGTTACATTCCTTGCAGCATTCTTAAGTACCAATTATATGAATACAGTAATCATGAATTCGCTGAACTGTCAACAGAATTAAAGCTATTTTAAAATGAGACTAAGAGGTAACAAATAGAATTCAATTTTCATTTTATTAACGAAAAATTGAATTCAATTGTGTGAAAAGGTATTTGAAATCTTAGAAAATGTTTTAGTCTAATTTATTTGTTTCGGCTTACCGCGGTAGTCAGCAAGCGTAGCAGCCAAGGAGGTATTACATCCTGTAGAACTCTGAGGATTTTTCTCTTCAAACCGCCAAGCCCAGTTGGTCAGAATCGTGGGTTTCGCAGAGGAGGTCAAAGCATAACTTCTCCTTTTTTCTAACTTTTCAGCAGCAGCAGTGAATTCGACTCAATATGCATACTTTCTAAGCATTCGTTCTGTTGCCAGCATCGTCTGTTTTGCAGATTACGCCATCTGTTTATAGCCTTTAAAGAAAAGGTTTGAACGAACTACCTTAAATAATTTTTAGCTGGACTAAAACCGATAGCTCGCTAGAGATGCCTTTCTGATAACCCTTCTGCCCGGTCGTTATCACAGCATGCCACTTGAAGATCGGTATTTTATTATGATCTAAAATGGATAATAGGCCAATTACTTTATGAAAATAATATACTTTCTGAAACACACAAAACATCCGTTCGTCAAAGACATGACTTTAATTAACAAGAAAGTAATTAACTAATTTGGTTTTCTTTTCCAGTGCCCCATTTTTTCTGGTAGAATACAGATTTCGTACTAACAATGGCTTCCACACTATCCTTGACCTTTATTTTAAAAGAGAATATGAGTAGAAACACTTAGTATTACGGAAGAGTCCTGTCTGTAAAATACGGGTAGTGATTGTGTCATTTGATATTTAATCTCCAAGTGCAACACACATTGGAAATATTTAAAAATAATTATATTCGATTTGAGTAGTATGGCCAATGGACGGAGAATTAAGCGCACATGGTTTCCGCTTCTAATTTTCTTAGTGGATCCAATTTTTATTATCTGTAGACACCGTTCCATTTTTTTTTGATGTCTTTAAAGCATTTGTTACTAATAAAATATACTTGCAAGTGGTAGACTTCACACATAATTTACAATTGCGGAATTTTGTAAAGTGAGGTGAACCATTTCATTCATCACTGGTTTTCGCTATACATCTTAATTAATTCGTTCCATCCAAAAAAAATATCGAACTTAAGCCTCACAATCTTAGAAAAAAAATAAGTTATGTCTATAACTCCATACATATTCAGGAATTCACTTGAATACATTTCTTGTTTTCTTAACACGCTTTTGTATAGCTGTAATACATAAAAAAAACTGGACCATTTATTAATTTTTTCTTTTCAATCACGCCTTAACTTTGTTCCCAGTAGACTTTAATTCGGAGAGTTTAAATTTAAAGTGTTACCTTCTTTCAATCCAACTCTGAACAAATATTTTAATATGGACCACATTGTAAAGCAACAAAAATCAACAATAAATTTAAAACAATAATTTTTTTGACTTCTATTTTTAATAGAATTAAAAAAAAATTAATATATCAATTGAACGTAAAGTAATTCTAACAAACGCTATTGTGAATTATACCAATTCGAAGGTACAATTCGAAGTGCATTGTACTAAAAACTAACTCCCAAAAATTTTGATATAAATAAATACTTTTCTTATTACTATTTTCAATAAGCAAAAGCGAAATTATTGCAAGAGAAAACCAATTTGTAAAAATTGTAAAAATTACAATTCAAAATTTAATTGCTCCAGTCCACTCAATTATCTACGCAAAATAACCGAGTTTCTTCAAACTGATATTCTATTATGGTTTTTATACGGAAGGTGATTTTTTTATAGATTTTTTTTTTAAATTTTACTAAATCAAAATAACACTTACGAAATTCTGGATACGCAGTTAACACAACTTCACTTATTTAAAAATTTATTTCGATAATGAATGAATATTTGCTCATGATCTGTATTACGTTATAATGTAAATGCAACTTGTTTTTTTTTTACACCAAAAGCAAATATGTTTTACAACTTCTACGAACAAAATGATGATGGTATTTAAAGAACAAATAACAAATATCAACGCTTTTTAAGAAACCCAAAGTAAACATTGTATTTATAAAAAAAATTTGCATTTATTAATTTTTTCATTGAAAAATATTCTGGTGTCAACCGGTGAAGGCCATACAATTCATTTTCTTTCTAATTTAAAGAAGTAGTAATGTATTAATTAAATCCAACCCAATCTAGACATTAAAGAATTCATTCTCAAATTACATTTTACGACTCAATTCTATTTTATTTTGCAAATTTAAAAATTTATTTATTACTTCTTTACATAAAATAAAATTTAAAAATTGTTTAACTAAATTTTTCAAATTTAATAGTTCACTACTTTCATAAATCACGAAAGCTATAAGCAATTTTTTTTGTGTATTCCTGTATACATGTAATAAAACACACTGCGATTTTTATCGCAAACAAGAAATTTATTTATACAAAAACTGCCAGGAAGTTTGAAAACATGCTAAAATACTACATTATTTTTAGACCTTTAGCAGAAACAAAGTTTCTGCAACTCTTATGAACTTTTATAAATTTTTCTTTTTATAAATTTTTATACTTCGTATAGTTGTAAAAACTTAAAAGTAAATTAAAAAAAATTTCATTATATTACCTAAAGAACGGAAGTGTCTAGAAAATAACACAACAAAAACAAAAAACAACAAAGTAAATAACTTAAATTATTAAACCTTTATTATTTTAGGTCAAGAGTTTATAAATATAATTTATTACATTTGAAAGCCAATATTTACTTAAAAATAAACAGGTTGGTTGATAGAACAAATATTTAAAACAAAATCCCGTTCTGAGGCACATTTTGATTACTGAACAACCATAGGAATATAAAAATTAACTTAATTTCAAATACTTCTTGTTCTCGGTGAAATTGATTTTTTTAATTGCGAAGGATACAAAACAGCCAATACAATATAAAAAATGATTGTAAGAGCTACAACAGGAGAATGTTCCAAGTTTGATAGCGTTTTAATAAAGGTGTTCTTTTTGACGTGATTATGATGATGTCGTCATCTTATTTTATTTAATTTAAAATATTTTTGCTGTTGTTACTCATATGGAGCATATAATTTCAGTTGTGTAGTGGTATTGAACACACAATTGTGATACTTTCAAGCCGAAGAAGTTAAATTTTGATAACGATTGGTCACTTACTGCAGTTTGTATTGATGTACTGAATTCAGATGGTTGATACTTTTTTTCTTAATTCTCAGTCTTTGGAAAGTGCTTTTTTTTCCTAAGGCTAAAGACTTCTGTAGTATTCATTGTTAATTTGCTAGTGCCAAACATAAGTACATACAATGTGCTCTTCCGATTTTGCCTCTTCCAAGAATAATCTTTCAGAAACTTTATCTGTAATTTTTATATTCCGGATCGAGTGCACTAAAGTAAGTTTTAAGTAATATATAAAGCAAAATAGCAGAGAAAAGGTTTAACAGTGACATTTCTAACATTTCTCTAATAATTATCTGACCCCAGCTTCTAATCTATATCCATGATGAATTTAAAAAGTCAATGTTAACATGCACATTTACAGATGGAAAACATTTCCATTAATTAATTTCTTTCTTTCCTTATAAAATACAATTTTGCAGAAAATCTCTTCAAAATTTAAGATGTATAGAAAATGGTCAACAAGACAGAGGCAAAGTTAGGCTCTTACAACCATGAATGACTGCGATGCACAGCAAAACTTTAGCCTAAGAATAACTTGAGCGTAGATACAAAAGATATTTATGTTCATTTTAGAGATTTGTAGACACTTTCTATAACCATAAAATTATTCTTACACTCAGAAATATAAGCAGGTTAATGGCTTTATTTTCTTAACAAACTGCATACAGTTTTCTTTATAAAGAAATTTATTAATTTGCTATAATAAATTTAAACGCATGATTTATAAGGCTGTTGGCATTTTTATGACTTAAATGATAAAAATTAATGTTTTAATAATATCTGATAATAATTATTTTTCTTTTATCTTCTTTTATATGTGTCTACATATGTAGCGTAAATGCAATAAATTATTTTCGAATCCAGAGGTAAAGTGATAATATAAACTGTACAAAAATATTTCTATGATTTTACAAGGTTGAAACACAGATATGTTTTAATCTCAATTTGGCAGAAAATGAAACATCTTAGTTTTATATACAATAAAAAAATATAATAAAATGCAGTATATGTATACAAGAACAGTTATTTTAAAATAAAATTTATTTACGTACATATCAAATACAAAAATTGTTTTTCACACGTTTTTAATCTCTATTCAGCAACTGAATGAAAATTCCAATTTAAAAGCATAAAATTGATTGAAATTTTATCAAAATTGCTTAAAAAAACTAACTGGATATCCTTTCATAGTTGTATAAAAAATTCTGTTGGCATATTTCAATTGTTTGTTAGAAATTCAAAAGTTGTGTGAAATTTCTGTTTAAAAATGTAGTTTTTTGTATAAAAACCAAAAATTTTGTTTTAAAAGTCTAAATTTGTTTTTTTTTCTATTTTAAAAGTTAAGTTTTACATATTTTATAAGTGATTCTTTGTCTGTCTTAGCTGTCTTAATATTAATATTAAACACTCATTATGATTTTGCCACTTCGACGTTATTTTTGATTGAACGAGCAATACGGGGCCGATTATCTTTAGTGGACCCACTCAGCAAAACACTAGATTGTTCGAGAACATGGTGCATGACGATAACAAAATGATGACAACGAAAAATTGTTAAAATGTGTGGTAATAGCCAACCCACGTTTTTGTGATATATGAACATCGCTTCATTACTTGCGAATAGAGATTTATATCAGTTTACAGGTCAGATGTCATTCGACGCTATTTGTAAAAAGAAAGACACACGTGAGGCTAGGTTTCTTATAATTATTAAAATGTAACAATCCAATCACTGTGTTACTCATTTTGAAATAACGTAACGTGCATTGTTTTCGATAAAACGCTGAGTCTACATAAAAATATGCCGTTAAAGGCATAACAAATACATCTTTCAGTTGCTCTGTTGCCTGCTAACCTCTTCTTGTTTTTTTAATTGTGTTATGTGCTAAATCTTGACTAAGCACATGAACACACTAAGCAATTGCTGCTGGTCCCACATTCACTTTAGAAAATTCAGCTTGCAAAAAAAATCGCTTCTTATTCTATAATAAACTATTAAAATTTTACATTTATATAGTCTATAACATGAATTTGTTAGAAACATGATATTATGCTTTTTAGGTTTGACAGAAAAAATTATTAATTAAAAGCTAGCAAAAAATACAATATTCTAGTAAAGAGGGATAGATTTTTTTACAAGTGTTCACAATTTATAATAAGTTCGATCCGTTTTGAAAAATTACAACAGGTTTAACTTGGTGTGCAATTTTGTAATGAATACAATACCTGTCAAATTTTGAAATTGATATTAATCATCCATTAAAGATTTAATTTAGATCACTTTTTGATTGAAAACCATTACAAGTAAAGAAAGTCACTGGCATAAAATTGTGTTTTGGATAAAGCCATTTTCACTGGTACTAATAATTATAGTTTTTTTTTTTTTTTTGTTTTATTTTGAACAAGCAGTGTCCACGACTTTGTCCGCATATTATTTTTAATTTTCTTAAAATTAAAATTTAGAGAATATGTTTTTAAACATTTGTTGTAAAGTTCTGTAAACAGACAACTGTTCTTGTACAATTATATCGGTAAAATTCGCTGCTTTTAGTACGAAAATACATAAATTTATGAAAAAGTATTACATATTTAAACAAAGAATCTAGGGGACCTCTTTACAAAATTTAATTCAAATCCATTTAGAAGTTTTTACATAATCCGAACACAGACAGACAAAATTTCAAAATATGTGTTTTGTATTCCATATCGATTACTTTCTGCACCATTATAAAAATTAAAAAAAAAATATTTAGTGCACAGAAATAGCCCCGTTACTGTTTAAATATATGTATAGATTAAAGTTGTAAAGATTTTGAAAGTTTCTTGTTTATGTTATAATGATCAAAATTAAATGTTAATTTTTTAAAAATCTTTCGAATTTAACTTGTAAACTTATCAACACTTTTGAATAAAAATCTCTGGAAAAACTTCTATTATTAAAGTAAAATCTCATGAATATATGTGTTTTAGAGAAAAAAATTTATCTTTATATTTTGTGTGTGTAGCAGGGCAAAGTTTAACGTGTTAAAAGAAAAAAAATAATGTTTTGACTCTTTTTTTGTGACATGGAAAGAAAAATATAATAAAGGTAACGAATAATAAAACTTTAGTTAGTGTGTTTTACAAATTCAACAGTTTTGATTTAAAAATATATTTCTCGTATTATATTTGCTCAAATTTGTTATTATTTATTCACTACCTATATAAGCACGAAGAATGCGGATGAAGCATGCAGCGATCTAGAAATGCCTGACATTAATCTAGTGTTTCATTTTTCTTATTTCTTCAAATACTAGAAATTAATATTAAATAAATTACCATCTTGATAGAAATTGAAAAATATTTCTTTTAGTTTTTAGGGTAATTTATCATTATAAAAAGAAGTAACCATTTTAGCGACAAAAAACGTTCCTTTTAAAATACAAACTTAAGGACAACATAATTCAAAAGAACTTGCATAGCTCTACTGATTCCTTATACAATCCTGACTATTATAATTTTTGTTATTAATTGATTAAGCACTAAGCAGAAAATATATATTTTGATTTTTGTTAACAAGTTTGTTTACACATTTTCTGGATGGTTGTCGTGAAATTTTGCTTTGCGAAATAGTTAATTCACAGGGATCATATTTTTACAAAAAATTTCAAGTTATCAGTCCACCACGCAATATTAAAAAGGTTCAAGGATCCACCTTGTAGCAGTAATATATCTTGGAAAATCCCCCAGCTTGACTTGTCACCTGTCACTTATGTCAGTGACCAACCCAAAAATACCTCTCCCGTTTCGGATCGCAGAACTGACAACGATAGCTGTGCGCGTATAACCTCAACTTGTTTCAGCCTTTTAGAAAATATTTTTTTAAATCCCTATCGTAATTGAAACTTACAAAGCATTAAAGTATTTAAGGCATATGATGCTCTGATCAACTCGCCTTCAAGTTTTTTGGAGTAGCGGATATATGGCCAGGAAAGCTAACTAAATTAATGACATATGTTCGACAAAAATAAAGTAGTACCCGGCTTTCTTAAAGAAGTCTGAATCCCTCTCTGGTAGTATATATTTCAGCTTAAAATATGCTGTATTTACCCAAAATAAGAAACGAAGCAAGATTCTCTAAGGAAACAGCAGAATCCACACCACCTTTCACCGTAAAACCGCTGAAGCGCAAATGTAGCTTTTTTAATAATTTAGAAGTTTAACCAATTGATTTTTTCTACTTTTAAAATCAGTTTACGCTAAATACTAAGAAAATGTTATTATGCATTAAAAACGATAAATTTATATAATAAATTTAATCAGATTTTTTTAGTTTGTAAATTATCAAATACAACACTTTCATTGTATTTTCAAGAAGCTTAACATAATTTTGCAATCAGTGCTTAATATCTAAAAAATACAAAAAATACGTATATTTGTACCTGTTTCAAATTAAGGATAATTTAAGGAATTTCAAACCGCAACTCAACTAGAACTCAGAGGAGTTGTATGTTTTTAATGTACCTTAAAAAATAATGTGGACATATAAAGTATTTAAAATATTTAAAGCATTCAAAAAAGAAAAATATAGTGCAAACACCACTGCTCACATTTTTAAACTTGTTAGGTTTAGTTATTTAGTCTCATCTAAATCAAGGGTTGTCATCAAATTCCTGCTCATGGAACCCTGGTAAACTAACTTTTTTTGCTCGGGCCCCCTTGAAGCCCAAATGGTATTTTGTTTTTTATGTTAAATTCAAAACGCAAAAAAGTAAAGAACTTATTTTATTTTTATTAAACATTTATTATAAAAATTCATAAATATGTTTAAACGTCAACTAATAAGATAAACTCGAATTATTTAACAAACAAAATAACAACTTTAAATAAATAACAAAAGTAAAAGAAATAAACTATTTCATATAGTTTTGTCATGTGTTAGAACAAATTAAATATTTAAAGTTGTTTTTGATATAACATAAACGTTTAAAAAATTCATAAAATACTTCGCATTTAAATTCATTCTTAAACTAATTAGCTTACGAAATATTTTTTTCACATCGAAAATATTACAGGAAAGAATGACATTTTAATAAAAAATTTATGTGTTTACATTCCGAGCATAAATACATATATATGCATCTAAATATATAAAATAGAAATTAATTGATTCAGCTCTTAATACTGGCCCCTTGATGGTTGCTACCAACCTCCAGGGGTCCACGGACTCCATTTAAGAAACGTTGATCCAAGTTCTCTTAAAGCTTTTCGAAGCTATGCGGCTTCCGATTTTCTAAATTTAAATTGAAATTGTTTGTAGTTGTATAAGCAATACAACAACAAAAAATATAAATTTTAAATAAGCTGTTTTTGTTCATTTCACAAACACACAATCTCTTAAGGGAAAAATTCTACTTGTATCAATGTGAAATCAGCAGAAAACAGCCAAATGTGTTCCCTAAATTTTTCTTTTAGTCCTATTCTCGAAATCAGTATTGCTTACCATTTAATTTTCTTAAGTTTTTCCTGGCACTTTTTCCAACATATTTTTACATATTCTTTATTTGAACTTATGACTTATATTAATGACTTAGGTTAAAGATATCATAAGTAATAAGTAAATATTAAGCTTTTAAGCCTTTTTGCAAACATTGTCCCCAAGCTTAAAGAGTTATGAATAGTAAATTTTTCTTTTTTGTTTTAAATGACATAAATAAAAATATGTTGTTACCAAATGGCATGGACAGAAAGCGTATCAAAGATATATTATTGTGATAGGCTATTAAAAGCGAACAAATCAGATAAGGAAAAAGCATTGTGTATATGAAAACAAAATTATGTAGTTAGTTAGTTAGGAGTGGCAGCCTCTCGCGACGAAGCTCACTTGAGCACAAACGAATGGCCCGTTGTGATACCACAAAGAAGGCGGCATGATCCCATTACCCAGCCGAGAACCATGAGGATTCACGGATGAACTTCGCTATGTCCCTAATAGAGTGGGATGGTAGCTCCGTTAGAGTTCAAAAGAAAGGAGAGCCCAGAATTCTTAGTCTTCTTCGAGCTAGGAAGGGGCAGTGGCACAGGAGGAGTAGTACGGTCTCTTCCTCATACTCCGAGCCACAGCTGCGACAGAAATCATTAAAAGGCAGACCAAGTCTTACAGCATGCCTACCGATTAGACAGTGTCCAGTAAGTACCGAGACCGTGATACTTATGGATTTTCTGTCCAGTTTGAGCAGCTGTCTGGTCCGCTTGAGGTCCAGTGTAGTCCACAGTTGTCTGGAGACACAGCACGGACTTTCATCTACACACACACATCCCGATCGATAATTTTAGAGTGCCCTATGAAACAAAATTATGAAGGTTCATTTCAAAAACTTAATCGATTACAACTGGCGATCATTGAACAATAATGGAGAGACCAAAAAAAGGCTTAAGGTATCCAATATTGTATTTGTTTTGTTTCGTTTAATGTACGTTTGGTGCTTTCATATGTTTAAAGCAGAAATACACGAGAAAATAGGCGGCTTCTTGTAGGAGAGCAGCAGATCCACAAGGCTACAAATAAGCAATCCAAGAATCCTAATTTTAAGTTTTAAAGATAATTACAGAAAATTAAGACTATCGTACGAGACAAGATAAGACTTTCTGTGAGAAATGCCCATTTTTAATTTTATACCCATCACCAAAGGCAGAAAGAGCGTATACCGTAGTTTTTGATTCCGTTTGTTATTTTTACAATGGATTCGACCCCATAAAGTATATATGTATATCCAAATTCGAAGCAAAGCCGATTAAACGATGTCTGTCCGTGTTTGGGTTGAAATCAAATTTGCCAAGGCAATACGAGTAGATGAGCTACTGAAAATTTAAATACGCCAATCGATCAGACATAGTTTTAAAGAGCCAGATTGGCTCATGTGTTTCGAGGCAGCGGACAAAACACAACGCCTGCCGCTAATTTTTCTATATCATTTGCAAAAAATCTAGTTTTGTGAAGTAACTTTGATTAAAAAACAAATATATGGGACGATAGAGAAATAAAAACATTAAAAAAATATCAAGTTTAAAAATTGGCAATGCTATATAATCTTCGAGTTAAGTGCCTCTTAATTTATTATTAAAGAACGATTGTGCACTATATATTTTAAGATATCAATATGGGTATCATTAAAAAGCTTATTTTATTTATTTAGCTCTTTATTTTTTTATTATTTTTCCTCTATCGCCATATATATTTATTATTTCGATTGGATATTTTTTTTCGATGTGATGAAGAGTGTACAAGATTCGACATAGCCGAATAAAGCACACTCTTATACTTTTCATATTTTGTTATTTGACATTACCTTCTATTAATTTCTTACCGCTTTAGATCCCGTCAAACATCGGCGACAAAGGCGATCTTTATCTAAATTTAAGAAAACTGATGTATAATCTGGACAAAAGCACAAAATTTTGACAGCCGTAGTCTAGTTAAGAGATGAAGAATGTCTTCTGAAAATGGCATCAAATATTTCGAGCCTCTCTGCAGTAACATACTTGCAAAGTGTAGGTGGTAAAAAACGCCTATGTAGTAAGAAAGCAGCCAGCATCTTAAAGCGAAAATAAAAAAGATATTAAGAATAATCAAGTGCCACAAAAAAATAAGTAAAAATAAAAGTAATGTATTCAAAAGGATTAAATCATGTGTAAAAACAAATTAAATTAAATATTTTTAAATTCTATAAAAATAATAACAATAAAAATTTCTTCTTTTATTGTGGATATAAATCGAATTGTGTTAATTAAAGCTTAAATAATATAACTAATTTCAACAAATACAAAAATGCTCAATTACGTTTGCTAAAAAAATATTCTAGTATTGAGTTTAATATTTCCCAAGATAAACTAAATCTTTACCAGTTTATCCTTCTTTTTTGTAGTTTTGTTTGAACTTTTAAGATTTGCAGTTTGTCACAATCCCACATATCAAGTTAACACATTAAGACATACACGTACGCTATCAGAATTTGCCATAACAAAGGAAATGAAAACACTTTTTTGACTAATCGAACACGTAGGAATAAAAAAATGAAAAAAAAAATATATTTGAAATGAGTTTAAAACTATTTTAAAGGAAAATACATTTGGGATAAACTAAAAAGAATTCACATTCACGGAGAAAGTTCTTAAACCATCTTTAGATTTTTAATATTTTTAGCAAGTTCCTTCGTTGTGGAAGTGTATAAAATAAGAAATATTTAAATTATAAAGTTACACTTTTATAAATAAAATTCTATTCTTTAGATAGGTATATGTTAATAATCCAGATTAAATGAAATATCATTCCCGAACGAAGTCCAGCCAGTGTTATATAAAAAATGATTGAGTAAAATTTATTTTTTGGCTTGAGTTCATTTTTTTAATTTCTAGAAACATTTTTTTAAAAAGAAAAATTACTTTTAACAAATGTATACGGACGTTTTTCAAAGAAAACAAGAAAAAATAGACATTAGCTGGAATGAAATGCAGCATTTTCTGGAACACTATAACCTTCATCTGCATTCTTCGTATCTACCTACCTTAAATTGTGTACGTTGTAAACATCATCTATTTAACCAATTTATTTTGTAAATAAGAATACGAGAAATATTTATATCATTATTAATTTAGTTAGACGAAGTCGACACACAAACCAAAGTATTTCTTCACTGTTCTCTTTGTAACCTGTCCTGTATATTTGTTTTTGCAATTATATCATCCGTCGGATGATCACGAATGCAATTTGTAAAAAATATTGCAATGGGAGTAATCACTAGTCTTTATTTTCCTTGTCTTTGATCAATAATATAGTTTTGACTTGGTCCAATGAAATTATGATCAAGTTATGTGTTCTGAAGATTGCCAAAAATGTACATAAAAAAATTAATGTAATTTCATTCAGAAAGTTTCCAAATTTTTGCTATATCTACGCGTAGTGTGTATTTGACAGCTTATAGCACTTTGCAACTTTTTTTGCGCAACTCTTGAGTTTGCTGTTTCATTATCTTCTGTTTTATCATTCCTAGTTTAGTTAAAAACAAAATTTTAGCAATCAATGACAAAATCGCACAAAGAAAATTTTATTGTGTGGACACAACTCAATTTCAAAAGAGCTTTTAGACAATTGCAGGACTAACGGTTTAAAATTTAAAGCAATATAATTAAAATTACATCATCTATAAAAATATCCTATATTTTTTTAAACTTATAATTTTAAACACAATTACACTTTGTTTAATTTCAGTTGTGTGTCTATAACGGTTCAAAAGATAATATTACCTATCAACACACTATTTTATATGAAATTCTAATTTTTATATTATTACATCAGACATAGAGGTAACCATTCTGTTTACATTTCGAGTGTTTGACTAGAATGGAAAAAAGGGCCATACAAGTAGAGTTATGTCATTTATGGGACAATCCGTAAGCTTGCAGTTTGTTTTCTATTACGTTCTGTAATTTTGAGTTATCAATTTTGCTAAAATCAACCTTGCTAAAACTTTATTCTGGTACGGTTCATTAGAAATGTAAAAATCCTGTGTGTTATATTGGGAGCACCCTAAATTTTTAAATTGATCAACTTTGAATTAAAAGAAATATTTATAAAATACTTGGACTGAGCTCCAAAGGCACAAATATATGTATATAGGAAAAAATTAGGATGAATTCACTACCCTTTCTTCTTTAAAGTCGTTTAAAGAAAAAGATATTGCACATATATGTGATAACCTTTGAACTGCTATACAGATCATTGAAACTTCAATATAAACTAAATTTTATAGCTGCAATAATAAATATTTTAAATAATATAAAATTTGCCATTTCTTTATTATAATAATATAAAAGGTAACCTCTTTCTTAAAATGGTTCTTTTAGTAATTTAAACACTGTTTGCACCATTGCTAGCGTACACCAGCCTAACATTAATTGACAATTTTAAAAGACAACTTTTAGATGGGCGTTTTAGAACAATTTCTATATAATAAGTAGTAAAGCATATCTATGCATTTTAAATATTTGCATTTATATCTCAAAACTTTTAACTATAGCTGTTTTATTTTCATAGCAAAACAAACACTAAAATTTTTACTAAAAACATTTGCAACTGACTGTTAAGTGCTTAGGTGCACATACGATAAAATGCTAAAAGGTTGATTTTAACAAAACATCGTTAGCTCTTTATTTTTTAATCGAAATAAATAAAAACTTTCAACAACTATTCTGCTACACAGACTTTTTACAGGTACCACATTAGACATATTTAAACAGATCACAATAAGTTTATTTTGTAGATAGACACCATTTAGTACTTAGACCTACTTTATAACATTTTTGGTACACACCCAACGGTTGGTGTATAGCATATTTAATATGGATGTTTGAAATGTCATTAAGGTTGTACCTTTATAAACTACTAAACACATTAGCACTCCTTTACTCAAGCAAATAAATTAACCATTGTTTGATGACGTATGCAAACATATAACAACATACGAACGACACTAAAAATAGATATAGAAATTTTAATTTCATTAAATGCAATGTAAGTTAACAACTTAAAAATTGTTGCAGCACTTTACTATAACTGCCACTAGATATAAATTTTATATTTTTATATCTGGTATTTTTTTAAGCAGGAAACAAGTAGGAGTGGTACTATATTCGGCTGTGTCGAATTTTATATAATCTTCACCAAACAATTTTTTTATTTATTCTCTTAAAATAAAGTTTTCGATTCTGAATCAAATTTCAAATATTTCATTAAAGCAAAAATTTAATTTTTTTTTTTAACTTTAGTCTAATTTTTTGACAATCTACATTATTTTTGGCTATATTGCCGGTTTTAAATAAAATTACCAATTTTTCATTGAATATTAAAGTTTTCTTAAAGTTAATTATTATTTTAATTTATTTTTTGGTAAAATATTGTTGAAAAAAAACAATAACCAACAAAACAAACACAACTAAATCTGAAAAACGTAAAGAAATTAGTGGTGGTTTTTGAATATATATGTTTTTATCTTAAAGAATGGTGAATTTTATGTAGCGTATCAATTGACTTGACAAAATTAATTCGACTTAATTAGGAAAATACAAACTTATAAAAAGATATTCTATGTGTAGTGAAGGCTATAGAAAAAAATGCAATATCTGATTCTCTCGAATCTTTATACGTTTTTTCAAAGTCACACCTTATGTAATCTTGTTTTCCTAGGATAAAAAAATTTATAATTCTTAATACTCAGCAAATATTTGAATGATATTTAAAAAATTTATCTTTTTATAATTTGGTTACATCACACCTGTAAATTCTGTTCTGTAAAGTGAGTTGAACGCCGACCACACTCCTTCGAATTTGTAGCATTTTCTAATAAAATAATTAAAAGTAATAGAAAAGAATAAGCTAACGCTAATCAAAATTTGTATTACAAAAAACAATACATCCATTTTTCGAACTTTTGAGAATAGTAGAAACTTATATAAATATTTTTAGTTGTTTTTTCCATTTAATCTTAAAAGCTTATGTAATTCTTAGTTCTTTTTGAAAACGATTACTAATTATACTAGAGAACTTTACTACTTCTGATTCCACCACAAGGAAAAAAATTTATTTGCATAGCTCAAAGAGAGATTTGGTTCTTTTATTTTTTTTTTTTTTTTTGCAATTCACTCAACCCTAACTGTGTGGAATTTTTTGTTTAGTTTTGTTATATTAATTTTAACAACAAATATTTTTAACTGCTGGTTTTTTTTGGTTTCTTGTTTTTTTATAATTTAAGAAACTGAAATTGAGGCCCATTTCTGGATGAATAGGTACGTACACATTAGATCCAATAGTTGCTAAGGCACCTCAAAAAAAAAAAAACTTCTGCCTACTGTTACTTTTGCTCTAGTGATGACATCGGTAAGTATTTTTTTAAGTTCTAAGATTAGCAACTTTTCTTGTCATGAATTGTATAATTTGCCAAATCGGACATTCTACACGGAAGATTTGCGTGGAAAAGAGTAAGTGCGATTTGGCTAAGTATTTTGCTCGTAGGGTTTTTTTAAGTCCTGGGTCTATGTGAATTTCAGTTTGCATTTTAGTGAAAAGTTAGTAACATTTAAGTAACCTTATACCTGCTTTTCATATTTTGACAGCATGTATATCATATTCAAATAATCTCGTAAACAAGAAAGTAATGTTTCTTGTTTAAAAAAAAGTTTTGTAAATTTAACAATATTTTATTGTTTTAAAGTTTTATTATTATTATTGTTTTTATTTTTTTGCTCGTATCATTTTTCTTATTGTGTAATATTTCACAAGTTGAAAAATCATTGGCAAAATAATATTCTAAACAGTCAAATCGTTTTAAATGTTAAAAAACCTGACAAGGACTTAGATTGTGTTAATATATTTGTTGTTTTTGCATTTGTCAGAATAAAACAAACGAAGTGAATACAAAATTATATTTACACGTACATATCCACATATCAATATATACATACATATATGGATCAATTGGTAGTTGAAGTTTTGTGAATGAAAAGAAATTTAATTTGAATTTGTATAAGCTACGTGTCTATAAACAGAGCATGTTGTATGTATTGAAATTTCTAAGCCTTGTTTTCTTTAACACAACTCGAATAAATTATAAATTTTAAGTTTTAAAATACTACAATATATCATTTTAATATTTTGTTGTCTTACACACCATTAAAAAATTAAATTGGAAAACTTTAACACATTGCAACGACTTCTAGTTCAGTATATACAATATCCAATTGTATTACAAACGTATGGGTAAGTACGAAATAGGTCATATTATAACATACCTGTCAACAAATCTAAAATAATTACTAAGTTCAGGTCTGAGTAGTAAGTCCTAAGTTAATAGCTGGTGGTTATGATAGACATTAGAGATTGCTGTATTAATAAAAAATTATTTGATTATTTCAGAATTATTTGTTTAAAAATATAGTGCTTGGTTATTTTTATCGCTGTCGCTCGAAACATTGAATTTCATCATTATGCCTTTGGAAATTATTAGAAAAATGAATATTTTTTCGAGAAAAGAAAACAAGGAATGTGGAGTGATGGTTATTTTAATTAAATAGAAAAAATTAAACCTTTTGTGTTCTATTTTTCCTGATTGTTCTATGTTTATAGTGAAGACAGCCGTTAAAAGGCCAATATCATTAAAATCAACAGTTTCTTTTTTTTTGGAAATAAATCTGCCGAATTGAGATGAAATTAGAATTTAATATAAACAAAAGAAGAAAATTATAATAAGTGATTAAGTCAATTGAACTAAGCAAAGAAGTGGTGTTTTTAGTACAATTTCAACTTCTAGGAGACTCTTTTATTAAAAATTTACCGTCAGCTAATTTATTTGAAGGGTCTTAAACCTTTTAAGTATGAAACTTTACCGCTACCTATATCTGTTTTGTGTAAATTGCTTTTATAAGGCAAAACAAAGCTTAATCAGTGCTCTATAGCGGCTTGTTTTGTTTTTCAATATTGTTGTCGCTGAAGGACAATATTGCTTTACTTCGAAATATAAACTTCAACATGAATGTGATATAAGTTAGTGTAATGTCCATTTGATTATACAATGTTTTGTGTCCTTTGTTTGTTATGAAGATTAGAAACTGCGACAACTACTATAGTTACCACAAAAAACCCGGTAAATTTTATAAATTATCTTTATGAATTTAAGAAAACAGTATAAAAATTAGTTTACAAGCAAGTTTTTAGTTAAACTGAAGAAAAATAGTCCGACTATTTATTGCATTTTTTACAGTCTTAAATAAATATTTACTACCAAATAAAACAAGTAAGGCTATTGAGTATTTATTAAATTAAATAAATAAATCTCTTTTATTTATAAAAGAAGTTTATGAACAAAACCCATCCCCTGCAATATTATTATGTACGTTTTTCTGCTATCGTTGTCATTACGTACTTTAAGGGATTACTACATATTTTTATTACGTTTTTGTTTTATAGAAATTGTATTTTGTGCATTATTATCAATTCCAGTTTATTTTAGAAAAGGTAACTTTCAAAAAATCTTTGCAAAAAAAAAAAGTTAAGAAATACTTGAAGTCAAATATGAATTTCAAGTCAGAAGCTAAACCAAAAAAAAAAAAAAAAAAAAAAAAAAAATTAATCAAGAACACAGACAAAAATCTTATAAAATTGGCATTTTCAGTATCCACAGTATTAAGAACCACTTAATAAAAAAATTTATCCCAGCAAAAAGCTGAAAAACAAAAAATCCATTAGATTAATAGAAACACAAATCGTGTACAAATATATTGTTTTCAGAAATGGGTTTTTTATTACCATCTAATGTTAATCAAATTAGTATATTAGTATTTATTTATTAAAAATTTTAAATTTATTTTCAGCAAATTTCCCTCTAAACCCGCATGCCTACAAAAACTAATCGGGAAGACTGCTACGTATGAGTAATACAAAATTTATTTTAGTTAGAACATACAAACTTTTTATTACAATATTACTTTGATCATCATAATAAAAATTGTAAGCTAACAGAAGTACTAAAAACCTTTTTGTTTTAAATTTTAATTGTTTTATTATTTATTAATACTGATTATATTTGAGTGCAGAATAAGTTAATATATAAAATTTTATGATCTTTAAAGTAGAAGTTTTTTTTCGCCATAAATATTTAAATTCATTGATATTTGATTTTCTATTTGTAAATTTTACGATTTAAGACAAAATTTAAGACTTACTTAACCTATGTTTATATATACGATTTTACTGAAATGCGTTTATTTAGTATGAAATTAAGAAGAATATTGATATTTATGTATTTTTAGCTTCAACCACATTTACACTCAGAACAAAATTATCTAAGAAGCTGAGAAATTTCTTAAATCTGGTTTGTCAGTCAGTCTAGCACTTGCTTTGTTTTATTTAAAAAGCAAAACGAAATAAAAAAAAAAAAAAAAAAATTTGATATTAATTGAACTCAAATACAAAATTCAGTAAAATTCGTATATAAATTTCAACTTTTAAAAAGTTCTTATTTTGGTGTTTTATATCTGTATTGCCATTTTGCAGAATAAATCAACGAATGATTTTAAAAAAGCTTCCTTCCTTTTATGACTTGTTTATTAAACATGCACTTTAGCAAAGTTAGAAAGCCATTCACAGCATAATTTTTTGTGACTCGGCAGACGATCCTCAAACTAATCCAAGCCTTGATAAGAAAACATGAACTCGTAACAAGCACAGCCGTTCACACAGATACGGCGAGGCACGCCCTACAAATCTCTTTTTACTAATCAAGCCATTCAACTAAGTCTGCCACGACTGCCGCACACTTCTCCTCTAATTAAAGACGGTGATAAAGACTCAAGTGCTTAAATTAAATTCTATGAGTGTAAGTATTTAATTGCCACACGTACAAATGTGTGTGACTATTTTTAAATAAAAAAAGCACACACTTACAAAATTTGATTATAAAATTTGTGTGTTTGTCGCAAGCTTTGTCGAGGTTTAAATTTGTAATTCCTGGTTTTACTCACTTCAAAAAGGCCTTAATCATTTTATTACCTGTTCCTATGTACAGGTGCCCTTGTCAACTCCTCTTACATAGCTTTTTACAACAACTGTTTTCCTTTTTTATTGAAGCTGCTGAAGGTTTAAGCTTCTGCTCTCTTTTAAGATGCCTTTAGGCAACTTATCCGCTCTTCGAAATTAATTATTATTTTTTCTCTGCAATCGTTTTACTCTGAGTAAAGTTTTCATTTAATCAGTTGTGTTGTAGACTTATATATCTAGAGTTGTCGGAACAATTTTGGGCAAAAACTGCGAAATAACCATACGCCCTTAAATATGTTAAGGGCAGCTCAAGACTTCGTTAGCATTTCATTTCTAATTTTCTTATAATTTAAGTTTAGATAAAAGTGTTTTTATATATTTATTGTAGTTACAAAAAAATAAAATGTGTTGCTATTCAGGTACCATTATATCGGTAAAATCGGGTGCTGTCATATCTGGTCTACGAAATTACCTACTTTTATGAAAAAAATTATTCTTTAATTTTTCAAGGTTTTAAGTGATCTCCTCTCAAAGTTTTATTTAAATCTATCAAAAAGATTTTATCTAATTCGAATGCGGATAGACGGCGGAGAGATAAAAATTAAAAAAAGTGTTTCCTAAAGCTGAGTATAAATCATAAACTTTATACACTACTCAATAAATAATTCTGCTTTTACCACACACATTTACCTAAACATTTAATTAAATATCTGTTTATTACTAGAATGTCACGAAATTTGAAAACTATCCACGAAAGAAAGTAAAACAATAGGCTTATTTTAACAAGTTTTGCAAATGATAAAAAAACATATTCAAAGAAAGTTCTCTCTGCAATAAGCATTGCTATTTCATACAATAGTTTTTAATTCTTTTATAACTAATATAACAAGTTATAAATTTCATAAATAATGACATACATACATATATCTTAACTAAGGATTATCTGAACTTTTGCTTTAAAAATTGTTACCTTGAAGTTAAAATCTTTTAATAAACATAAATAGTAAATTCCATAAAATTGTCTAAACTATGTTATTGATTGACTTTAACAAAAATATTTTTCTGAGAATGACAATGTTATTATGTCAGATGTGGCAAATTACAGAAAATTGATAAACTAAGATATGATAAATATATTTATTTTTGGGGATCTGCAAATGCCTTGAAATTAAAAACTAAGATACGTAATATTGTTACATAAATATATTATAGATATACATTTTTATAATTGAAATTAATTCTGGCTTTAGTTTATTTATTTTAATTTCTAAAAACCTTTTTTGAAAAAAAAATTATTTTAGTAATGTATGCGGACGTTTTCCAAAGAAAACAAGAAAAATTAGACGCTAGCAGAATAAAATGCTGCATTTTCTGGATCGCTACGTCCTTCACTAGCATTTTTCGCATCTATCTACTTTTAGTTGTGTAATTGTGGACATCATCTATTTAACTAACTAGCTTTGTAAATAAGAATACAAGTAGTATTCATATCAATATTAATTTAGCTGGACGAAATGTACACACAGACTAAATTATTTTTTCACCGTTCTCTCTGAATGCCATCCTGCACATTTGTTTTTGCGTTTGTTCCTATCATCGATCGGACACGAATGCAATTTAAATTTTTGTCACTCTTACTTATTTACTTACAACATTAAAGATGCTGATTCAGTATCATATTATTTGTTATGAATAAAACAAAGATTAGACAAAAATTAAAATTGCATTCGTGACCGATCGATCCATACGTAAATAGCTTCCTTCATTATTCATTTTTCTTTTTCACACACCATTGGTACCAAAGAATCCATTGTTTTATACGAACAATGAAAAATAGTTGTTTTTTTTAATCAAATTTGGCTTACCAATAATACTTTTATATTGGTTTTGAAATTATTTTCTTTTTGAGGTATTGGGCACAAAGGTATATTGAAAACAAAATGAAATATATGTGATTGGTTATAAAAAAGCCATTATTGAGAGGTATTGAGATCTTATAAGGTATAATCTGAGGTATGAAGAGGATGTAATTTTTATATATAATTAATTCTTAGGTTATTCTTAAAAATAAATTAAATTAAAATAATAAAATAGTAATAAACTTGGTATATTTTGGTATATTTTATACAAATAAAAATAATTATACTATTATTTTAATATGTACAATTTTAAAATCATAATTATAAATAAATATAAGTCTTATATGTTATATAAAATTAAGACATCAAGCTGATAGAGGCAAATGTAAACGTCGAAAGAGAAAATTAGTTTTCCACCGTGCAAATATTCTGAGTCCTTTACAGAAATGACGTAGGTATTTCGCAAGCTGTTTACGGTTGAAAATAACATTTCAAGGAAATAAAAGCAATAAATAAATTAAAAAACTAAAAAAACTTAACACCAATTTGAAATTTTAAAGTTGTTTCATTCAAGTAAGTTTTTCGTTTACTGAAGAACCCATTTGCGGAATAAAAATTATTTTTGATAGGAATTGAATTTTGTAATATACTTAAACAATATGACATTTTGCACTAAGTGTTACTTGATGTATTCTTTACAAAGTTCCAAACAAGTGTAAAATTATTGCGATGTGAATTTATAAAAATAACGTATTATTCAATAAAATAACGATTATTCCTTTATTAACATGATAATTAATATATGTAATATTAAATGTTTGAATGATAAAGTGAACTAAATTCATTAAAAACTATTATAGCGTATTAACAGTGCTAAATTAGAAACTATATTAAGCTCACTACTGCCAGTTTTATAACCAGGAGACTAAAAGACAAAAAAAAAAAAAAAAAATAAATGTGTATATGTCCTGTTAAAAATAGAAATATTTATTATATCAAATTGGTTTTTAAAAAAGTATTTTAATATAAGACCAGCTTTAAGCGAATCGATAAGACTTTATTTGAACACTTTAAAAATGTTTTTAATTAGTTTTCAATTAATTCGCTTTAGTATTTTCTTTATATTTTGCTTTATATATTTTTTATACATATATGTAATTTAGTTTAAAATATAATGAATAGCGGCATAAAGCTTCATGGTTTTATTTTATGTCATACACAGAAGGAAAATCTAAAATCTGTTGTTAATATCTACTTTATCTTTATTCATTCAGTATACATCTTAAAAGTTAATATTGAAAACGAAAACTAAATTCAAACAAAAAGTCGGCCCAAGATATTTAAGGCATAAGACTTTTATAGACTAGATCGGTAGAAGTCATCTGGTTATTATCTGGTTATGAATAATTTCGGACAAGTACAACCAGAACGTTGCTGAATTTGAACTTCTGATTAAAAAAATGTGTAAATTAAAAAACGATATACAACTTAAAGTAGCTTTCCTCACAGCGATATTCTAGATGACCTACCTGGTTATCTTCTGTGTTGAAGGATAGAGAGAAATTTCCAAAAAGAGATAGAGATTTTTACATATTTTTTACGCTTCAATTTTCTATAAATTATTTATGTTCAATATTACTGTAATTCTTGTCCTTGATATTACAACATATAAAAAAATATAACAGCCTATTAAATTTAAAATATACGCCAATAAAATTGTGTTATGTTTTTTATTTTTGAGTTATTGGGGTTCTTTTGATTACAAACACGTGCACCAAATACTTCATTTTCGCTTTTTTGTTCCATTTCTTGCTTTGCATTCTATCTGTATTTGTACTTACACAAACTTTATTATCAATCTACACTATATAGCTAAGTGGCTAGATCAGAACAGCCGCTCAGATAATTATTATAGAGAGAAATCTCGAGCGTTGCTTTAAATACTTATATCAAGGCAGAGCAATGGAAAAGTACAATTAAACTAATTTTATTAACGCTAACTCAGTTGCTTTGCGACACATAAGACACTATTAAAGGTCTTTTTTTTTTGTAAACATAAACCTAGTGTGTTTCTTGTGGATACTTAATATTTATTTTATTTATATTTATTGATATCAGATCTATAAACTGTACTATAGTGAAGATTAAAAGGGTAAATGGTGGCACTATTACAATGACGAAGGTACCAGGACAGAATGATGGCAATTGAAGGTTATTTTCCGAACTAGCCATTAGAGGTGGTGTTGTAAGTGGTGCTACTCTTAATGCTAGACATTCAATTCGGACGACACGTTGATCTATCTAGTGGTTGCGTGCTACGTGACTTGATTTTTAGTAAATCCAGACTAAGCCATTCATTCGACGAAAGAACCAACAACGATAACTTCAACCTCATCTTTGTTTATTGATGTGGTGGCGACCTCTGTAAATTTGGCCCCGGTATTAACGGGAAATGGCATTTCAAACGCAGCATCAAACAATTATTTTATTTATAGAAATTAGGTAAAGAAAAACTAAAAAAAAATAATTAAAAGTGAAACTAGGCGAACTACAAACAGCTTAATAATTTATAATATGTTTTTGGTTAGAGCCATATATTTTCTTATTTTAAGTAAAATATTTAAAATTGTTTTAAATATTATAAATACGGTATATTGAAGCATTTTTGTGCCTTTTTGAGTTTTTTTTTTTAATTCTCTTTTTAGGTTGCAGCAATATGCGTTATTTAAAAATAAACATAAGCTACAGTAACATCCATTCAAAACTTAAGCAACACCATATTGCTTACTCCTCTTGCTTCACCAACAAACAAAAATTGCATGCCAGTTTCATGAAAAATTGCCAAGTCTAAATGCGGTAATATATAGCCCAATCATAAATCAAAATTTCGTGCGAGTTTTCTTTTACTTCTCCCTTTTTTATTGACTGGGAAAAGTAAAACAAACCCGAGGGAAAAAAGTATGTATTTAAAATGATTAAAGAGTAATTTAATATAAATAATAGCTCTCTTCAAATTGCGGAGATGCTACTTTCTACTTTTTTGTTCCTACGGAATTCATAACTGGAGAAAGCCTTGCTCGAGAAAATTTTGCTTCGTAAGAAAGATTTCATATATGTAATGACGAACTACAGAATCGACATATTTAAAGTTTTAGGATGTCATTTTAATTTACAATTCTTTTTCAAATAGAAAATATGAAAAAAATATTTTATTTTAAAAAATTTAACGTTAGTATTTAAGTTAGTGGCAAAATTTTTGATTACTAAATTTTTATGTAAGTTTTTAAATTAAGGAAAAATTTATTTACCTAAAATCTCTTGTTAACTTTACAAAAGTAGTAAAAAAATAATTCATATTCTTATCGAAAAACAGAAAAATATTTCCATAAACTTAAAATGAATTCTTTTTAGTTGGACTTAAAACTACTGATATTTTAATTGACGAAAAGTAAATAAAAAATTCACTAAATTAATGGTGCATTAACTATGAAGTAAAAATAAAGAAAAAAAAATTAACTTCTGTTACACACCAAAATTATTATTACCCTTTTAATATTATTATTGTTGATTTTGTAGCAAGAAACCTTTAAATAGTTAGGCATATATTTTTTTAAAATAAATTAATCATTTTGATAATCTTTTTGCTACGTCATAGCTGGAAACAAGGTAAGCAGAGAAGGATATAAGTTAAAGTTTCGATGCCAAGCGCCTCACTGTGGTCAATATTTTGAGATAGCGGCCAAAACTCCTTTTGGTTTTTGTTTTCCAATTTTAAAGTTATTAGACTCGTATGAAAGTAGACAGTAGTAAACCTCGGGAGCCAAAAAATTAGAACTCTATTTCAACTATTTCACTGAGAACAGGGTGGTCCAAAATGGGCTTTTTCAGAATTTAGTAAATTTATGATATTTTTAGTTAATTTTTAAAGTTTAAATGATCATAACTTTTTTGTTTTTCAAGATTTTTGGACGAAATAAATTTTGTGTTGTAACTTAACTTATTTCCTATTACTGGTAAAAAAAATTGAAGCTCTACTGTATTCAGAACAATTTAAATATTTTTTTTAAAAAGGTCAAATTTCTCGGAAATATCCTACTTCATAGAGCACAACTCCTGTGAGTCAAGCTGAGTCAAAACAAAAATTTACTATTTTGTAGTCCTAACTCTCCCCTACATTCCTCTATATACATGTCCATGCATCGGCACTGCACTTTTTGAGCTACAGCAATTTTTCTTACCCAAGGTAAGATATTCGGTACATATGAACGTCATATTTTTTGAGAAGTTATTTGTATGTGAAAGTGGCTATTATGCATATATTTTGATGAAATTTTGTACAAGAGTTTTTATTGATCCAAAAAATAATTCTGTTAAAATTAGGAGAAGTTGGCCCATATTTGGACCTAGTCCACATAGAAGGGTGTATCAAAATTTTGACAAAAATGACAATAGAACTCCCAAATTATGTGGTATCTAGCAATTAATGTGGAAAAGGTAAAAAATGATTTTATTGCCATCTAATATTACATAACTTAAATACCTAAAAATTGCAAATAAATTTAAAACCAATGGAAATAACTGGTAAAACCAAGTACGTGTTACATTATGTTTCAAAGAGGAAAAAAAGATCATGTTGAAACTTCGAGCAATAGTATATTAATCCATGCATTCATTTTTTTTCTCTTCATTATTGTTTCAACAATGGCTAAATTCAGTTATAGTGTTCTATCTGATATATATTTTGAACGGATGAAAACGACATTATTTTACATATAATGAATAATCCATTCTTCAAAATATACGACAAACAAGAAATTAAAATTCATAAATTAAAAATAAAAAACTTTTTAAATACTTTAAGAAAACGGTACAATCAATGTTCCAGAAACAAGAAATTGTTTTACTCACGCAACCAAGAATGGCTAAGAATAAACTTATTTTTAAAAAGGCATCAGTAACTACCACGGAAACTGGAAAAGGTGGTCGACCAGCAAAGCCAATTGATAATTGTAGTGAAAGATCACGAAGACGCAAGCTTAAACATATCAATGAAGGAGTTTCTGCATCAAATTCAACCATCGAAAACTAAAAAGAGTAAAATTGCTATCATTAATAAAATAGTGGAAGCAAGCCCCAGACGCACAAAAAGGATTTTTAAAAGTATGCCGACACCAACTGAAGAAAACAAATTTACTCCAGAAGAAGCATTTGCACTATTTTTGGATTTGAAAATGACTGAAAACCAATTTACAGAATTGCGGAAGCGAACCAATGAAAAAAGTTGTGGAATTTTTCCATCATATCGAGATATAGTTTCTGCCAAAAAAGATTGCTTACCTTCACCAACTGATATTAGTGTAACTTCAAGTTCAGCAGAAATAAAATTGCAGGATCTTCTTGAACACACTGCAGAACGATTACTAAAGATATTTGATGCTGACTATTTAAAGAAATTTAAAAATTGCAGCATGACTTTAATTTCTAAATGGGGATGTGATGGGTCCTCTGGCCAGAAACAATACAAACAATGTAATGCGGAAAATTCATCAGATGCCAATTTATTTATGATTTCTTTCGTTCCATTACGTTTAACAAAAACATTTATTGGTTCAGAGCCGTCAACTAGTAGAGCTGCAGAGATAGATGTATGGAAGAATGAAATTCCATCGTCAACAAAATTTTGTAGACCAATAAAGTTTGCTTACAAAAAAGAAACTAAAGATGTCATAACTGAAGAAGTTGGCAACATAAGAGATGAAATTAAAGAACTTAAGCCCGTGATATTTGAATTTAATGATCAATGCATCGAAGTTAACTTTAAAATGTCACTTACAATGATCGATGGAAAAGTTGCACAAGCTTTAACCGAAACAAAGTCGTCGTCAAGCTGCACCATATGCTTAAAAACATCAAGTCAATTGATCCAACCACCAACACAAGACGATAGTTTTAATGAAGCATATGAATTTGGAATGTCACCTCTTCATGCTAAAATTCGTTTTATGGAGCATATTCTTAAATTGGGATACGATTTGGAATTTGGCCCGTTAGGCGAAACAGTGAGAAACAACAAAGAAAATTTGGAAAAAAGAAAGCAAAAAAAAAAAGATATTCAGGAAAAATACCGTGAGATAGGCCTTATAATTGACCAGCCAAAGCAAGGAGAAGGAAGTTGTAATGATGGAAACACAGCAAGGAGATTTTTTTGCGATCCAGAAACTGCAGCTTCTATAACTGGAGTAGATTATGATTTAATACGACGATTCCAAAAAAATTTGGTCAGTATGCTAATGAGACAGCAACCCTTTATAACCAAAAATATTCTTGGAGACATATGAACAAATAATTCAGCACAATATGCTTCCAATTGGAGATCTCTCAGAAGAAGCGCAAGAAAAAAGGAACAAAGACTACAGATTCTTTCGCGAGCACAATACAAGAAAAATTTCCAGATATTGTACTAATGAAGATCTTATTAATATTTTGCTGTGCACATCAGACCCGTATATGTATGTCCAGTATTCGACAAAAATGGAAATCAACCTCATTAGAGTTAGATGAAGAAGCTAAACAACTACTGCAAAATGAAAATCAAAGCTATTTGGAAGAAATTTGTACTAATATTGTTTAATTAATACTAGTTTAAAGATTATAATTTGTTTCTAATTTTAGTATAATTTTTTATTAATACATTTATATAAAATATATGTGCACTTTAAATCAATAGTAAAAGTTTAATTAAAATTTTATCGATGTTGTGTTCTGAATATAATATATCCAAATGGTATTGATATCGTTGGGAATTTCAGTGTTATTTTTCAGTTTAATCCTCACAAGAATTAGCTTTCTTCCAAACAAAAACCTACCTTTGGCCCCTGTGAATATTGAGACTAAATAAATGTCAGTGGCCAAATGTTGGCATTTTCTGACCAAAATTAAGTTTAGGAATAATAAATAAGTATTGGTTGTAAAATACGGAAAATAAGAAATTATAAAAAAATACCTATTTAAAATGTAAAAATATTCAACTTTTACATGGAAACTCAACAAAAAATTAAAATGCATTTTTAACTCCACATTACTTACGTTCCTATCGGTCGATTTTTACGTTTGAATACGAAAATTGAAGCTTAAAGTCCCTCCTATTGAACAAAACAAATTACGTAAAAAAAAAACAATCCAGTCAAAAGTTATAGAGTTTTGACCGCTATCTCGCGAAATTGACCACTGTGCGCCTGTTGCTTGCAGTTTAAATAAAAAAACATCGAATATGAATGTTTTTGTTCGCTTTGAGTTTTATTATCTTTACCTGATAATAAAAATATAATATGATGTTAATTTTTTATAAAGCTCACAAAAAATCTGGTTTTAAGAACAATTTATTCGTTATATTAAAAGAATTAACTACAGAAAGCTTATTTTCATCTTAATTTAGTCGTGATTTTCTTAATTAGCAACATTTTTATAATCATTGAAAATAAAACTAAAGTTGCTGGTCACTCGTTACAAAAGAATTTTTTATCCATCTGTGTTTTTTGTATCTTTTAATAAGTACAATTTTAAAAACGATCGCTTAGAAACGATAACTTTATTTTGAAATAAGTCGTAGTAACGTTTTTTCACAATTCAATGTATTTAATTATCGTATATCCAGATTACTTCAATAGAAAAACTATCCGACTGCCTGAGAATATATATAGAAGTATATTATATACCCCTGCTACTTACAAATGTCCCTTTAATTATGATTATCGGGAAGCATTTATTTTTGTTTAGAAGTCATAGCAGATAACAAAATAAATAAATCTTATAAAATAATTTTAATAGTATCATTCATATCATCATTTAGACTGTAAGGCAAAATATAAATAAATGTGGATAACGTATAATTTGGAACTCTAAGACTTCCAGAATAAATTCAATTTTATATTATAGCTTAAGTTTATAAGCCCATTTTATTTTAAATTTTATAGGTTGCCTCGAAATTAAGTCGTTTCATGAATTCAACTGAAATCAGCTTGAAAATACACTTTGGCATAGACCAAATCAACTTATTTTTCTTAATTTAAAGGTAGTTAACTTGAAACACGATTGACTTTGTGTGCAATCACGAATATAGTTACAAGAATACACGTAAAAACATACCTTGATATATACAAAAATAAGTCTAAATTAACGGTATAGAAGGTTATAAAAATAGCGAGAATTTAGTTATTTACGTAAAAACTATTCTTTTACTTTGAAGCACCAGAAACAAATGCAAACTAACTTTGTTTGTTAAAAAATTTTAATGAACAAATTACTTCATTTCGTGGCAGCCGTTACAGGATATATTTTAAATATTCCAAATTATTAAAATTTTATTTATAGAAAATTTTTTATTGACAAAAACCATTTAAGTAAAGTTAAAAATATGTATTAAATTTGTAAATGATAATTTTTTCATCGTAAGGTTTAAATTTAATTAAAATAAATATAAATTTAGCGTATACTTACGTATTTAATATAAATTAAAGCTAAGTGGAAAAATGAAGTGTATAAAAATTATAAGAAATCAATTAATAACTTTTACGCTTTTGTTTTTTTTTTAGTAATAATTTAATGAAAATTAATTAAGTGAAAATTTCGTACAAAAGTATCTTACTTTTTCTGCCCTGAATATTTTTTGTCTAATAAACTTTGACATCGCGCTTAATAAAATTAATTATACTCTGCAATTTTATAAGAATGGGAGAAGAACACAAAAAAATATTTCAAGTAGATGTTTGAAAGCATCTTCTTTATCGCGTGGATATTTTTTGTACTTTATTGCTTTTAACCACACATCGCTATTTTATTCTAGTGCCTTTAGTTTATCTTAGTAGCAGCAATATGTAAAATCTTGTTTGCTTTTACAGCCGTAAAAACAAATATATTTTATATTAACATGTTTCTGCTTACGTATTACAAAAAATTATAAATTTAGAAAATAAAAATAGAATAACAAAGTTAATAAAAATTATAAAAAAAAGAAGCAAAGAGCTAACCGAGACATCAATTGTCTGAATAGGAGTGTATGATTACTAGAAAAATAAAAAAAAAATACAATATTGCTTATACGCTTTTATCGAACATATCTGTTTTAAAGAAAAAATTAATTGAGGTAAAAAATTATCATCCCGAAAAAATACGTTAATAGGAATAGGGTATCTGAGTTTCACATTCCCTGAATATTGTGACCTTCTTTTTCTCTTCGCCATTCATATTATACTTTTCCTATAAAAAACAAAGAAAGAAAAGTGAAAAATTGTCTTAAAATAGCGACATAAAGAAATAAACCTCTGCGGGTAGTATTTTTTAAAAATATAACACAATATTATCAAATAACATTTTTTAGTTCTACTAATTTTTTTAATTTCATTAATTCTTTTAGTGTCAGCTTTTGAAATCAAAAAATGTGATATAAATTTTTTAAAGACAAAATCTTTATTAAGTGAAACATTAGATAATATGGGGAGATTAGCTTCTTTATAACAATCACTGTTAAAAAGAAAAATAAAAAATACGGATAAAATACAACACCAAGAAAATTCTTACCTCGTTTATTTAAGTGCAAATGTAATGATAAACGTAAGCAGAATTAATGCTTTAGATTAAATTAGTTATTTAATAACGGAAACTGTTTCTTCGTATTTACTTATCTCTGCTTTACTTCCTCCAAAAATTTACTATGAAAATTGTAAAAATAACTTATTTATAATAACTAATTTAATATTTTTTATGATATGCAATAAAGAAATGTAATCTCTTATTTTAAATAAATAAATTTTAAAATAAATGAGATGGTAAATAACAATAATAAGAAAGTTTTTTTATTGGAATCTTTTTTACATTAATTCACTTTAATCGTACTTGATTCCTTAAAAAATAAATAATTAAAAGAAAAATAGTTACTGAATGTATGCTGTGTTTTTGTATAAAAAATACAGAATACAAAATTTGGGTAGAATCCACTGATGAGCTATATGAGTATGAGCGAAATGGCCATATGGATATGCTTTCGTATTTTTTAATTTTAAATAGTAAATATTTCGTAAAAATATCATAAAATGTTCGATAATTATCTTTTCTCTAATTATCAGTTGTTAGTTCAAATTATTTAATATACTTAAATAATTTCTGAAATGATAAAATTTCTACTATTCCATATTTTGAAAGACACAATAAAGAAACTGTCATTTAATTCTAAAAAAAAAAATTTAATTTGCTTCATTAAATTTTTTTTCTTAATTTATATCACAAAATTCATTTAAAAGAGAGGCCCCTGGTGCTTGTAAATAGCAAATGGAATTAATAATGTTTATTTTTCTCCTAAATTATCAAGCCCATTTGCTGGTTATTGTTGTGCACATTTTCCCCACTTTAACAAGAATTGAAATTGGAAAACATTTACTTTTGTTCAACAACATTAAGGGACTTCAGTTTATGTATAACTTGCATATCTTAAAAATATACTTTTTTATTTTTTCTTGGCAATATTTCTTAAAAATAAATTTTATTTTATTTATTATTGCATTAAATAAGTAAAATTGATTTTTTCTTTTAGTTTTCACTTGCTAATTTTATTTGTATTTTATTTTTTAATTTTTTTTTTTTATTTAACTGAGATGATACAAATTGTTTGTGGTTATGTTGTTGAAATTTTAAATTTGTTGCATAAGCATTTATCTCAATTGGGTAAAAAGAACATACAATAAAATAAACATATTCTTACATCTCAATCCAAATTGATTTAATGAAAATATTATTGAATGAGTAAAGAGAAAAGAAAATAAAAACTCAAAGGCTTTTTATACACAGTAACCACTAAATAACTATTTTATTTTTTCTTTAATTTTTCTGAAAGCCATTTAACAATTCGATACAAAATTTGAGTCGAATCTGCTGATTACCTATATGAGCAGTAGTAAAATAGACATATGGATATGCTTTTCCGTCAGTAATGGACTTAATTTTTTAGGTTTAAAAAATAAGTATTTTTTGATAAATTATCAAATATTTTGAATTGAGGAAACCAAGCTCGATTATATTTTTCAGCCTCAGTTATTTCTGCAATAAGTGTTGCACTAAAACCGAATTTTTTCATATAATTATGGTTGGCATATCATATTGTCCATATTGTCCACCTACGTAGAGTCATAGCGTTAATGGGTAATATAGGTATATTTTACGGTATTCTATATAAAAAAGATGACACGTTTTTTATTAGCTGGCTTGCAAAATATTTTTGGTAAGCGAAGCAGGTGTTAGTTATACAATATAGGATAAGTTCTTTAAAACCGTCATAAGTACTAAATCGGAGTTTTATACCTTATGAAACTTCAACTTCCTGAAAGTCTTTGGGCTGAGGTTTTTTCGGCTTTTAATATTAAGTCTCATGCCTCACAATTTCTTGAGAAATGTCCATCAAAGGATAAATTATAATTCCTTTAAGCCTTTTTTCTCTAAATTTAGGCTGATGGTTTGGTTTAAATAACTTTGTATAAGACTCGGATTTAGTTTGTCTTTCATCTTCTCTTTTTATGTTTAATTAAATACCTAACGTGTTGTCAGACAAGCTAAATATTTGACAAAACAAAAAAAAAAAAATTTTCTTAATGAGTATTTTAGAAAGACATAAATTATTTTCTTTAATTAAATGGTTACGGCTTTTCGGTGATGTATTTGATTAATCTGACCGTATACTTCTAGGTCACTGATTATTTGTCTGATTTGTTTCTACTTTCATATAACCAAAAACACCCGTGCTGAAAGATGGAAAACTAAAAGCTATGTGGTACCTAATACATTAAGAATTTATTAACCTGTTACGCTGGCTAGTAAAACGGAATAATTTTTGATTGATTTAAATTATACCAGAAGCTTTAGAACGAAAAATAAATCTAAAGGGAACAACTTAACAACGTAAAAGTAAAATTATTGTTTAATTCGCTTATAGAAAAATTGGTTTTACCGTGTATTTTTCTTTCCAACTTCCCTTCGAATTTCGCTGCAACGACTTACTAACCAAAACGCAGTTTTTTCGTACTCTATAAATAGTAAAGAATTTGCTTCTACATCTACAATTGCATCGAAGTTTTCTAGATTAAATATGTTTATAATTTTTCAGCCTGTTGATAAGATACATATAGTTGTAAATTTGTTTTACATAAGTTTTATTTTTATACATATTGTTCCAAATTTAAGAATACTACCATAAAAACATGTAGTGATTATCTTTTATGACCGTTTTAGTCTCCTTGACTTGGGAAATAGAGGCTTTGTAATTTGACGTAAAACATGAAACTTATATGCGAAAAGCAGCCAACAAACAAAGGCCCAAAAACTCTCTAAAAGTTTGCCTCTTTTGTAATATTTCTAATACAATATTTCTAATGTTAACACTTGTGTTCCTCAGGTTGTCGTTTTTCATGCTTTAGCATAGCTAAGTTGATGCATTTGGTTGTGATAATGTCTACAAAAAATTCATAAAAACATTGTTTTCATTTTCCTTACCACATCATATACAGCCTTAAACTGAATGGAACTTAGGACTGACAAATATTACATGACACCCTAGCAATAGTTAAAAAAAATTGTAAATCCAAATCTCATTTTTTATTATCAAAGATATCTTGTTGTCTGCTATACAATCGGCATGTACACTATGCCTCAACTTATGTATAAATTTACTCTACAACCAGAAAACATTGAATATGGTTAATAATATCCCTATAATGAAGATTAGGAATTTTTTATCCCAAGGCTCAACCACCGCTTTTTCCACCATTAAAATAACTTAGAAAACTTACTAATTTAGAAAACTTATATACTCGCAGATGGCGTCCATTGAAGTACACTCATTTGCCTAAGATATTTGATGCTTTATTAATGGTTAATAAAAAATTGTTTGTTTAGCTTCAACAAATGGCATTTTCTAGTCGCTTTACTTTCAGATGCATAACAATTCATTCGTATAAAGAATGTCAGTATCTTCATAATAGTGAAAAAATTTAAACTATTAATCATGCTTAAACCTTAGTTTAAACGAAAAGCTTGCCTACTCTTAGCTTATTCTAGTCTAAACTTATAGACGCGATGTTTATGAAAAGTTTAATTCTTAAATAACAAATGCCGATTGTGTTGCACATAAAACGAATATATAATATTGTTTCTTAGTTTTCTACACTAACTGACTAACCTACTTGAGAGATGTGCTCTTTTTTATGAAAAAATTATGTACCTTGTCGAAAATAATATAAAGTTTCTGAATGTCAGTTTTTCGCAACAAGTTTGTTTTTATTTCCTTAACCTATTCTGCCAATACTATCATAAGTATGTTTAACATTAAATGTAATCATTGCTTCATATTAGTACAAGGAAAATGATGCTAATAATAAATACAAAAAAAAATCTAAAAGCTTCTGATTCCAGCAGAAGTAGTCCTAAAAATGAAAAATACTTACATGAATTTAACTTAACATCTACGGCTTGCATATGATTACGAAGATTGCGAGAGATTATAAATACTTTACACACTTATTATTTATCTTTATCATAGTAAAACCAACAAAAATAATGCAATATTTTTTACATATTTATTTTGGTCAAAACATACACTTTCTGGGTACAAAATAAATCTTCTGTCCAATTTTTCCGTGGCTCCTCGCATTAAGCTGCCGTATACTTTGTATAGAGTGGTTTTGTTATGTTGGCATTAACACGACTTAAAAAAGAAAGGAAGTAATGCTAAACTATGCAACCAACCATTTATATGCAATATTGTTCATGTTTGCAAAAAATAGACTCTACAAAAATATGAAGCGAAGAATAAATGTGTATTTAAAGGAACACGTAGCAAGCAAGTAATAACGCGTTTGTCACATGAATACTATTTAAGTGTCATTTTTATGCCATTTAAAGTAAGATAAAATATTAAAAACTTGTTCTTAAAACCTCAAATTTATGAGATGTAAATAATAATTTTTATTTTATATTTCATTTGTTTTGAACAAGAAAATGTGATAATGATGGAAAATGCTTAGTTGGGTTTTATTTAGCGTAATAATACATGTGTAAATTTACAAACGACTTAGCAACATATTATAATACTACAAGATTTTCAAGGCAAATATACTCACATTTTAACAACTGTTATTATTATTTTGTAAAATAATAAAACTTAGTCCATTAGATATACAAAAAATCTACAAATATAATAATGACACGGTAAGGTTTCAGTAAAAGTTTTTATGTAAGAAAGACGTTCGAAAAAATACTTTATTAGATTTACCAGCCGACATCTACACCGGAATAATTAAAAACATTTACTATCTTGTAATTATAAGCGCTATTCAAAATTAAGCATCCCGATTACAATGCGCTCCACTAGCTCAATCTGTAAATGCTTTTTAAAGTTAGATTACTCGTAATATAGAGGATCTTAATTTATTTATTTTTTGTAAAACCGTTTTAAATATATCAAAAATATATTTAAAGAAAACGAAATAAATTTTATTTTACTTAAATCTGAGCTTAATGAAAACTTATAGCCAAATATTTTTAAATTCATATTAATTGAAATAAGTAACACCATATATTAAGATGAATTTTCAGACATTATATATACATACATATTTACAATATTTGTACATATGTAAAATTAAAATGATTTGATAATAATATATGTTGTTTATGCTACTCTGCAAATAAATATCATAAAATACTATAATTTTCATCCAAATTGGTTGCACAATATGATAGTAATAGTAAAAAATTATTTTACAGATTAATTATATATGTAGGTACTTTTAATTTTTAAAATTTAATTGTAAAGAAGCTTTGGATATCAGCACAGATTTTAAAGAATAAAACAAGTTTTTAAGAAGTGATTTTAAATTTTTCAGATGTAGTTATGATTAAAATATCTTAAACCGCAAATAATATACTAACCACGTTTTACTACATTTTTTGAATACACAAGTCCCTATTATCATGCTATAAAACCTTCTTTGAACCAGCTTGCACTAGTTTCTAAATTAACATATGGGATCAGTTGACTGTGTAGTCCGTATGATTAATTTTAAAATTTTACAGGTTTTAACTAATATTTTCAGTCGATTCGTTAATATGTGCCATGTAAAAGTTATTATGCATAATTTAATTTTAACTAATTTTTTGACTAGTAATAAACTAATATTGATTATTCATAACTATTTCCAGGAAAGTTGTATTTTAATTTAATTTTTTATTTTTTTAATTTTTTTTAATTATTTTTTAATTTTTAATTTTTACACGCAGATGTATTTAATCTGTCTACATTAAAAATATTTTAGGAATAAATAAAATTGTAATAATATAAAAAACCACTCGAAAGAAAATAGCCTTAAAGACTGTAATTGCAAAAATTCAATGATCGATTAATTATAATCTGGATGTATGTGTGCTATAAGTGTAATTATATCGTTCGTGTCGTCGTGCTCATAGATGACAATTATTTTGCAAATAGACCTTCTATATTATTGCGAAAATAGCGAAAAAGTTTGGTGTTATAATATCACATATAACAGTTTCTTGCATGAACTTGGAACTAGAGTAGAATGAGAAAACGGTTTCCTTATTTTGGCATATGGTTTATTCATTAAAATTTTGAAAAATAATTTTTGTTAGTTTTCGATACTGCCTTTTTTTTTGAAAAATTATAACATTTAATAAACTTTTCTAATTTAATGGTAAAGGCATGTTCTGACAATCGCAAATTGCCTAAAACTTGCGATGCAAGTTGAAATCGAATGAAAGGTGTTCTGTAGTTCACAATCGCAAGAAATTTGGCGACTTCAAATCGCAAGCGCATGGTGAAGTGAAGTTATAAATTTCACTTAAATGAACTTTAAAACAACAATAAAATTATACACAAACAAAAATTAATATGTTTTTTTCTTTTTTTTTTATTAAAAACTATTTTTATTTTTACACAATTAAAGTGTTAAATAATAAATTTAAAATATGTCCTGTTGTCATACCTTTCGGTGAAGACCGTCGTTGCTGGCTGTTTATTTGGTACGATTGGCGAGCGCTTTCGATGTAAAGACATCATTTTCAAGCCACGTTTTGATTAGTACCAGTTCGACGGTCTTCACCGAAAGGTATGACAACAGGACATATTTTAAATTTATTATTTAACACTTTAATTGTGTAAAAATAAAAATAGTTTTTAATAAAAAAAAAAGAAAAAAACATATTAATTTTTGTTTGTGTATAATTTTATTGTTGTTTTAAAGTTCATTTAAGTGAAATTTATAACTTAACTTAATATTAAAATATGTCCTTTGTTGAATCAATTGTTTGTATTGGTTTTTTCTTGAGTACTTGCGATTTCATAAAAACAGCGGTTAAATGTTTAGTCCGTAGTCAAATACAAATGCGTTTATGTACATTCTAAAATCTAATAAATATTCAGTGCTTAATAAATGGGCGATTTAAATGTTAAGATACGTTAATAAATATATATCAATTACTTTAAGGACGATCTGCGTTTTGAACGTATATGTTATAACTAACAAAATAAACAAAAATAATTTTTAAGTACTTAATTCTTACGACCTAAGTAATCTTTTTCTTCAAAGTTGCTTGTCGCCAAAATATTTCTTGCTTTGTACAAAATTTTTAAAATTATAAATATTTATTGGATTTAAATATCCAATAGATCATTATCCGTTTTTCAATTTCTTCTTTTTTTATTTGAATGTTTATTTGAAGAAATTAAATTCAGCAAGAAGGCTGCTGCCATTTTTTTTTTTTTTTTTTTTTGATTTTTATGTTATGCACCGTCAAATCATATGTTTTTGTTTTTCGAACATACATAAGTTTGAAAAAAAGCAAAACACGTGAATTTCAGAGCATGTAAAACAAAGGTTGGGGTTTTTGATATCACATGCGATTTTAAAAACGTGCGAGCGTCAGAACATGCCTGGTAAGTTAAGTTTTTTTTTTTTTTGATATGGTAATTTCAGCTTTTTCTTTTCGTACATATGATTATTAAACTTAATAGGTTTAAATACTAAAAATTTCTGTACGCTTGCTAAATAGCAAAAATGAAACATCATAATATATAAAATGTGCCTTTGATAAAAGCACAAAAATAAGATTGAGCGGAATATACAACTGAAAACGAATATTGCAGCTTTTATATTTAATTTCCGTATAACATCTTATATGAAGCAAAACACTAGTTATGTAAACAATCTGAAAACTTGAGAGGTTTAACATTTTTTGTCAAAATAATATATAAGACACATAAAATGAGTTTGGCCAATTTTTTGGAGCTTAATTTCATAGGGCCAAACTGTTGCCATAAAATAGAATAAATGTAATTTGGATGCCAAAACTCGTTAAAAAAAATCTATTTGAAGTACAATAAGATATTGAAAAGAAATAACACATTTGGCGATAAGAGTAATAATTGTTAAAAGTTTACTTTTTGAATTATATATCTCTGTTCTATCAACCAACCATAAGAGGAATTTTTAAAAAATTTGTTACAACATTTAAAAAAAAAAAAAGCGTTTCTTTAAAATAAAACATAAATACAGTCAGAAAAAACCGCATCGATAAAATTTATACATATACCAAGGGCTTGTTATTCTAGGAAAATAAGACACTTTTCACCTGACGGCTATAGCATCTATAATTGTAAAGGCTCAAAAGTCATATATTTATTATAATAAATAAAACTGCTTCGTTAATGGCGAACTATTAGCTAAAGTGTTTAAGTCTATTAAAACGCCGTTGCATTTTGTGTAAAGCAGACAGATAAAAAATTATAGAATTATAGTAGAGAAATGAACTGTAGCTTTCGAATTTATGATAACCAAACAGATATTAATATATTGTTGCAATAAACCAATATAATGCTTGAATTTAAGAATCAAAATGATTTTAATAGCAACAGAAATGAAAATTAATTAAAGCTAAATTAAATTAAATTGTGTTATTGCTCCTTAAAAAATTTTTTATTACGTAATTCACTGAAAGGCTGCGACTAAATTTTTAGTTTACTAATTTGAAAAAGGAGGAGTTTTTCAACCAGAAATAAATTTATAAAATTTAATAAAATATAAAATTTTTTCGTATCGACATACAAATGAAATGTGTAACTGGCTAAGTAACGATTTTCAGACTAAATGAAAGTTCAACTTTGCCTATTGATTTTTATGAATACTTAAAGCTGAACAACTGCATTAGTGACAGGTTTTGAAAATTGTTCCTCGAGTAGCCTAAGACGGTTGTGCACATAGTAATCATAGTTTCGTCGCTGGCTAGAATTATTCTAATACAAGTAAGATATCTAAGTACAAGTGAAGGTCGATGAACTATTTTTTTATTTTTCGATATAAAACTTCTTTTTTATCGAAAAATAGCTACAGCTTTCTATTTCGTTTTTAGAATACATTATTAGAATATTTTAATTTTTTGAACACTTAACTAACTTTTAAAGCTTTGTTTAACATGCTTGAGGTGTGGTCAGAGAAGCAAAATATTTGACCAAGAATGTAAACACTAAATTATAGAAAAAACTTGTGTCCTCCTTAGAACCTTGTGAAGAAATAAAAGATCCTATTCAATATAAAAATTAAGATATCACATTTACTATATAATGAACTGTCATGATACATGTCAGGAGAGATTGAATAAATATATGTTAAAATAGTGGTTACGTTTTTTTTTTGTCAAAATTATCACTAATCTGACCGCAACTTTAATTTCTTAAAAAGAATCCAAAGCAGTGTAGATATGCTATTTTAGACAACCTGTAATAATTTTGAGTGGTCGGTCTTGTATTTTGTCAACACTTACATAAATTGTTGTTTTATTACAAATTCTTAAATTAAATTTAACCTTAGCGTGCAAAATACCTTTAAAAAATTTCTCAAATTTATAAACCTATATACGTAGTTGACAAAAAATTTTTATTAACTTTAAATCAATAAAATAATTTCAACTTGAAAATAAATTTTCGAAAATAAACAAATTTAAAATTACAATTATTAGAAAACTGTCTTAGTAGTCATGGCTAAACATTAAAATTATTAAAAAAGAAATTGCTGCCGATAACATTAATTGCAAATTACCAGCAATAAAATCTTCTTGATTAGTAAGCAGCTGTATCACACCCAGGTCGGCCAGCCCTAGTTGGAGCTAAAAGCCAGTAGGGGTATACGGAAACAAAAATTGGTAAAAAAAAATGATTTTTTTCTAATGAAATAATAATTGTATACAATAAAAAGTAAAAGTAAAATTGTACTAAACTTATGTTGTTAATTGAGAAACGTAAATATACAAAATTTATGCAAAAATATATTTTGAATTTATTATTAACAATTTTTTTATTTTTGTTTTACTATTTAAAATATTTTTATGTAAATTCTTTAAAAAACTTGTACTTATTTTTTTAAGCTTCTCAACTACTAAAATGAAAAAAGTTTTGCATAATTAATACTTAATTTTTGGCAAACTGAATGTTTTATTTAAAAATATCCTATTTTAAAATGTCTTATTTAGAATTGTACAAATCTCCATCGCAACAGAGACGGCGAAAAATATATGTAAGGTTGTCACACAGAGAATTACAATATCAACAATATATGATAAAATTAACCTAAAATATTTATAAGTAGTAAAACAATGACACCTCGTCCACAGTTCTTAGTCTTTTCTTTTAAATCCTACTATAAATCTGTTTAACAGCTTAAGTAACATTTGAATTCTTTTGGCATGTAAAATGAAACTTTAACGGTTTTTTTACAGAAACATTAGGAAAACTCTTACCTCTATTAACTAAAATTTTTTTAAGAACTATCAGCATGTTCTGAATTCCACACAAACTTTTAAGGCATTGTTCTTGTAAAAAATACTTTTATAGCAACAATGCTTTGAAAAATATAAGGTATTTCTGAACATGTTTAACAATATGTTTACCTAAAATAAGCCCAATAATATTTTAGACTATAATTAAATCAGAAAACAGAAAAAATTCACCGAAATCGAATTAGTAGTTTTGTAAAATTAAATTAAATTTTTTTAATATTCTCGCGGTTTAATTTTAGTTCTATTTACATTTTCATGACACTTAAAATTATTTTTTGGGCTTATTAATGATATAACGATACTTTCCGATATTGATCAACAGTAGTCAACATTTTTTCTAATTTTTTTTTATGTCAACAAACTCATAAATTTTATTGGAAACTTAACATACGAGGACTCTCATTGTTGTAGTTTTATGTGTTCTTTGTTTAATCATGTACCTTAGATGCTCTTTGTTGTTAAGGATCAAATCAGGTGTTAAAGGAATTTCAGTAGAGTTATTTAGTAAACTTGCAATCAAATGTTTGCTGGGTATGCATATCTACCTTACTTGTTCATATATGAAAAATTTACTTTGATTTCCCTAATTAACATTTTCTACTCGAGTAAATCTTTTGTACTTCCTAGGATTAACGATTTGATTTTATCTGCGATTTTGTTTTTATTTGGTACAAAGTCTGGCACAGATTTTAGTAAAGACAAAAATATTGCTTTAAATATTTATTTTTTAGCTAACGTAGAGCTAAGACGAACAAATAAATAACTTCAAAGAAAAAGTTTTAATAAGCACCCTTCCTTCCTCTTTAACAGATACTAAAATATAAAAGTTCTGAACAAATTGCTAAAAACAAAAATATGACTTTATATTAAAATAAAAGTTAAAATTAATTAAATACTAGAAAAATTCATCCAGAAATACAAAAAATGTGATTGCGTTAATTCTTGTGAAAGCGTACATAATTTTTTTTAAATCTTGTAATATTCTTTTAACAAGAATAATATTTTGTTTTATAATAATTGTATTTCAGGTTCGTTTATTGCAAAAAAAAATTTAATTTTAGAAATTATATATTTTCACTTTGAGCTGAAGTTTTATTTGAATATGATTAAAACTCAGTTATATTAAAATTTATAGGCAATCCAATAAACAAAACAAAAACAAAATTCTTGGAACATACTTTAGTGGAAGAGAAAGTGTGTGAGTTTCTGTCATTTTAAAGGTAACCCCTGTTTTAGGAAGAAACTGTCCCTGGATAAAATTGCATTATTAGAGCTAAGAGTTAGTTTTATCATGTGTTAACAGATTTTTATAGGATTTTGCAACACATAATTTGCTTAGTTATTATAGGCTATTATTTATGATTTTTACGGTTTTATTTAGTCGTAAGTTTATTTCACGTGCAAAATAAAATACACCAAGGTTTCGTCTCTTTGATTTCACTTTATTTAAACAACTATATCTTACTTTGTTAACATCATATTACAAATATGCACACAATTAATTTGCTCGATGTTGCGTTTAATGCTGACATGCCCCATGCTACTGCGAGTACTATTTTAAGACGATTTAAAACGTTAAGATTCTACTACAATATGATATTTTAGTTATTGTTACATTGTGTTTTGTGTTTTTTACATAAAAACAGTCGCAACTGCTTTAAAGATTTTAATACATGTAACTACTTTTATGTTACAATATTTTTATACTTATGAAAAACACTTTAACTTTATTTAAAACACTTTCTTCGTAATTATTCCTTACAACAGAGCAAAGCATTTTACAACTGCGGCACCAGAAGAGTTAAGTTAAGAGCTCTATTGACGATAGTTATACATTAGCTAATTTATTGCTAGAAATTATGGTCATTTAAATATTCCAATTAAATTTGGAATCTGTAGGACAAAACTGATTAAATGTAAAATAAAATCAGTCGATAAATGAAAAAGGCAAAAAGATTTAAAATTTTAAGCAATAAATTGTTATCATCAAGAAGTATTAAAATTATTATTTTCGCGAAAATGAATGTTGTTAAAAAATAGATAACTAAAATTTAGAACAATTTACGGAAATAAAGTTTAAAATTTTATTCATTTTGAATTTAACAATGTTAGTTGTAGAACAATAGCCCTTGTAAGTTAGTACATAAGACACAAGCAAAATGTGTATCCCATTTAACAGCAGCCATTGAAGTTTTTTTTTTTTCTAAATTTGTATCACAGGAAATCATTTTTAAAATCACTTGAGTAAACTTACTCTCTCCTGTCTGTTAAATGAAAAATATTTTTAAGTAACAAATTTTTCTTTTAATGATTTTCAGATAAAAAAGTCAAAGATTTTTTCATAATGGCACTGAAATAAAGTGCACAAGCAATGCTGTTATTATCTGACTTAAGTACTCTCTTTAAAATTAATTACATTTAACAACGAACTAAAATCAATTATAGCAATTTTCTTTAAATTAAATAAAAATCGATTTGAGACTAGTTTTGATTTGTGTGTTTTATATACTTTCTTTTCCTGTTCATTTTATACCATTTTGATTACTGTAGACAACGTACTTTGCAAAATTATTAAAACGTGACGTGATGGTACTATAAAATCCTTATTTAAATTTATATACTTATTTAAAAAGAAAACATATGTAAAAGTTTTTTATGTACACAAGTAACTACACGGTGGCCCAAAGGTCAAGTGTTATATTTTTTATTTATTTGATTTTAAGGTAATGCAAATGAAAATATTAGAGCTGTCCATAAAAACACATATGGCATTTGATATCAATATAAAAATTATGGAAATTTTACAACATTATTATGTAAGTAACGGACCTCTTTATAATGACGTACCTTGAGGTGTCTACACATTTTCCCTTCGTTTAAATATTTCTTCTTCTCTATCATGAAAACGAAAATAAAAGCTTAAATTGAACCAATCTCTAAGCCATTGTTAATTCACAAAAACTACCTCCTCATGTTAAAAAAAGTTCTAACTAACTTGAGTCTTGTAATTCTTGAACTAGATTTTTATTTATTTTTCGAATGTCTACAATTTCCATCTTACAAAAAATAGCTTAAAAAACAATAAAAGAGTAAAATCGTAAAATTGACAAGATTTTTACTGTGAGGAGAGCTGCATATCTTGTTGGCAAGCTTGTTCTCTACCAATTATAACAGTACATTGCAAAAAAAAAGTTAAATATAAACTATCACAAAGCAATTATCTTGCACATGGCACATTGCGATAGATATACATGCTGTACAAGCTGCCCTCGTATTTATACTTCAACGGGGATACATTCGGTCATTCCTATGTTTCTTTAATATACTTTTTTTATATTATCAAACACCTTTGGAATCTATATACGTGGCATTCCACGTTAAATGGGATGTTTATTTTTTATTTATGCTTATTTGTGCCAAAGATTGTTGCTTGTAACTGATTTCATATTTTTATATTTTCATGTTTTTTGCTTTGTTTGTTTGTTTGTTTGTTTCTTTTATTTCTTACTCTATGGTACGGATAGATTTTGTTTGTTTTCGCAAACTTTGTTCACTGATTGATGAGAAATAAAATAACCCGTATATTATTTAATAAACTTGAGCCTTTTATCTGCGCAGCTGTACAGACAGCAATATCCGATAGCACCGTCAAGACTCGAATTTACAGATACCCTATACCCTGTGTTATCAACCAGGCCATTTTTAACCAACTTAGAACCGACTTTTGCAGACTGTTAACTTCTAATTTTCTCAGTAGTTTTTTCTCATACTTGTCTATTCCGATTTCCTTTTACTATTGTTTTCCTTTATTTAATTGGTGCGTATGAAGATTTTTTATTTAAGAAAATTTTTACTAAATCCTTATAAAATATGACCTATGATCTTCTGTTTAATATTTACGTATACATGACATCCACAGCCACTAGAGCGGTTTCTCAACCCTGTTTTCGTAAAACAAAAAATTTTCGTTTAAAGTTTTTATTTTGAGTTAACTTCATGCTTAATAACTTTTAGACTTCAGTTTTCTTCACTTCTATATTTAGGAATTTCTTCAAAATAATTTTTTTTTATTGTCTGATTTGCTTGAAAACCCTTAGATTGATATCGCGTTAGAAGTAAAAAGAGCTGAAGCGCTAATAAAATATTAATATTATAAACAAAACGGTATTTATACGTGGAAGGCGGAACTTAAAAAAGAAAATTATTGTTTTTCATTCAATTTGCACTAAAAATAGAAAAAAGGAATTGATATGCTTATGCGCTAAAAAATTTAACAATCTAAAACTATTTTACTTACCGTCAAAATACTCTATGAATGTATAAACGTGTTTGCATTTACACATATTCAAGTACAACTATTTTTGAAAGTATAGTTTAAAACTTATAGAGCGTGTCGAAAATACCAAATGGAGGACAAATTATTCAAAAGAATTCTAAAATTGTTATTAATAGTTACGTGCAACTTGTTGGGTGTGAAAATAACAAACATTTGTGCTATTATTTTTAACTGGCAAGTTTCGACATAAAAACTTTAAACTTTAAGTTAAGTTTCTTAAGGTGGATATTTTGTGAAAACATCACAATATGTTTCCATATTTAATACCCGTTTGAAAATGGTAAAAGTAGGTGGGTAACTGCTTTCACCTAAGGGTTAAAAATAAATTTTTTTAACGAATGTAGCAATTTTTGCAAAATGAACATATTCTTGTGTTTTGTGCTGTACGATGCCTTTTCAAGGATAGAAACACTTTTTTTTAACAGATCCTTTTTTCAAACTCTATATGTTATCCGATTATTTTTTCGGTTTGGTTTGTTTGCTTATACAGACTGAAATACAAAATTTATTAATATAGTCTACGAAATTAACATATACATATTTTTATATACATCTCCTTTTGAAACTTTTTTATAACCAAAGGTGTTATTTCTTAGTTTTTTTATTTTTTTTTTCAATCAGGTTTTTAATCGTGGAAAATAAAAGTTGAACTAAAAAAAGGAGAAAAAAGTTAATTTCAATTCATTTACAAAAAACTTAGTTAAAGTAAAGAAAAGTATTCATTTGAAAGATAAATGCATTACATGAACACGAGCTTAATATCTTTTTGAATATTTACATACCGCCACGAACCTGACTAACAGTGCTTACCATCAAAGCGTTAATTGTTGTTGTCTTGGCCTCACAGGAAATAATCGAGAGGTGTTTGTCGCACGACCTCAAAGGATATTGTGTGAAATCTCTTTGAGGCGTAGTGCCATTCCCTTGTAACCACAACTCCCTAATATGAATGCTATCTAAGTTTTTAAACAAAATATTACCGATGCTGGTGTAATTATAACATCTTTCGACTGTAGGAAAATTTTCAGTTTAATTTTTAAGGAAATAAAGTCAAACGAAGCTTAAACCTTTCCAAACAGTTTATTTTTCAGGATGTAATAGAGTATGAAGAATTGGTTTATATGCATATGCGGCAATTGATTTATTAAAAACTCCGGGAAGCCACAAATAAAAATTTTGGTTTGCTTTTAAAAGAAAATCTAAATATATTTGGTAGCTTTTTTCAAGACTCAATATTAATGAATAGACAAAGTAACTGATCAAATATGTGAAAAATTGAGTTCATTCTATTCACTCATCTAACAGTAACCTTTTTCGTAAATTCAGTCGGGCCCAAAAAGTAGTGATTATATTAAGAGTTTACTAAAATAGAAAGGATTAATAAACAAATTTAACACTAATGATTCACTTCTAACGCTAAGGTAAGAGTATTTTCGCATAAACGTATTTTAATCACCTTGTGTTGTCTAGAATTAACCACATTTTTTTCTTGTTCAAGTATTTATTTAGTGTACTCGAAATATCGTGTTTATTAGAGCATTTTTCATTACTGGTATGGGACAATCAATAATAGCCTTTTCTTATCTCCAAACACAGCTGAAACGATTTTAAAAATCGAGTTATTTCAGATATATAGCAAGAAAGTTCATAGAAACAGCTACACCTATCGGATCCGGTCTATCTGCAGCTAAGCATAGAGAAACATAAAATTTATTTGCCAACGGCTATGAAATTGTGGAGAATTAAATCTGAGTTTTTCTTATAAATTGCTTTTTTCCTTCACTATCGGATTCTCGGGCCTTTAAAGGTGTATAACATTTTTTTTTGCGATTTTCTTATCTTTTTATAATGAATTAAATTATTTTAGAAATCTCAGCAAAACCAAACAAAACCAGATATATTTGTTAAACCTGAATTTAACTATAACATAATCAACAATCCAAATCTTATTCAATGTTTTTGAAAAAAATAACCTCATTTAAGAATTTAAATTTAGAAGAATTTTTATTTGGTAGCAATAGCAGCAAGTACCCCTCTACCCGTTCCACAGCTGCACTCCTAAATGTAAATATATAATAATCCAACGCTTCCCGTAAAGACAATTTCTCAATTCTGGTATCCCAGTATTTTGAACGGTTTACCGTGAACTGAGTTTCCTTTGAGTCATCTTTCATCTCACTTGGTATGCCTCCTTTTCTTTAAAATAGCTGTTGTCTACAGCATTTTAAAAAACAGCTGTTCAAAAAACATGCACCAAGCAGAAATTTATGACATAAATTGAATTGGATTCTTTTAGTGCTGATGAAAATTTAAATTGTTTAGAATTACAAAGAAGCCTAGAACTAAAAGAATTCATGGTACCTGAACTATAAGTATTTTTTAAAAGGTTGCATGAATTGATATGGTTGTATTGATCGGGCGACCTTAATAGCTTTGTTGACGTATTCGTACTTTATTTCCGAAGTCCTCCATGACCATTTAGAGGAAATTTAAAACATCTCTTACATCAAAGAATAAGGAGAATATTAGAGATATATTGAAAGATACTAATTTCACTATTTAAGTTACAACAAGATTTATAAGATTGTATATAAAAAGGAATAATGGAAATTCAAGAAATATACCTAAAACATCAGAACAGAAAAACCAAAATTTTTTACTGCAATAAAAATAGAATGGCACACCACACATTAATAAGATTACTTAGCAGAACTAAAGATAAAATACCAAATCAGGAACTATCAAATTTAGTCTATAAAGTTTCTTGTAGGGCAAACGGTAACGAGATTATCAATAAAGTATATAAAGGTACAACGAAAAGTAAACAAAAAACTGGAATTTCTTGTTATAATTATGATTAAAGGTATACAATTATTAATTTACAAAAAACTGCATTATCATCTCAACGGTAAATTACTATTCCAATTTTGTAATCTATATAAATCTTTACATGTACTATAACAATAACTAAGTCATTTCTGTACATGAAGTGTTGTTTGAAAATTTTGGTGGTGTAGGTGTAGATAGTAGTCGATATGAAATACAAAACACTTGGAATTTTTGTCTGTCTGTGTTTGCATTACGTAAAAACTGCTAAATAGATTAGAATAAAATGTTGTGAATAGGTTCCTTAGAACCTAGGTTCAAATATAGGCTACCTTTTTTCATAAAAAAACATTTTGTAAAGATAAAAATGTAAAAACACCTTATTTTATCGGTATAATGGTACTAGAAAAGTTGTCAATACATTTTATTTTTGCAGATGGAAAATTTTTGACAATGTTTGCAGAACCCTACAATAAATGTTTAATAACACATTTTTCTAAATTTAAATTTTAAGAAGATTAGAAATGATACATGGATAAAATAATTTTTACTTTGAATTTTTTTTTTGAAAACTTTTATATAACCAAATAATTTTTTGTTTTTAGAAATATGTTAGTTTGAAAAAATGTTTATTATATCTTCGTTGTTGTATTTGATTTTTCCATAAATATTGGCATTTCTGATGGTGCTGCATCACGGAGTAGCGAAACATCAAAATTATGTATAAAAATTAAATAAAATAAAATCAATAGTAATGTTTCATAATATAAAGAATTACCTAAAATAGAGCGTTTGTATTAAAAGAAGTAACTAACTAGGTCAAATCTGTTTATAATACAAATTTTACAAAAAAAAAAAATATTTTCGATTTAGAATAGTTAACTTAAAGTTTAGTTTTACTTCTTTTAGACTGAGAACTTATGATGCGTACTTTTCTATATATTTTTCAACCGCTTTTTAAAATCATAAAATATATTACATATTACTATTATTAACTAAAATTTTTTCTAATAGAATAATTATTTTCAAATCATTGTTAAGTGTTTAATAATTTAAATAATTCTGTAATAAAATAATAAAATTTTGCTCTGTATGTATTTCTTTTACAGCCATTCCGTTTAAAAAATTAAATATTATAAAAATGTTCATGCAATTGCAAAATATTAAGCAAATATTTGTTCCATTTACAACAAGGAAAAACAATTTTAACACAAGTTTTTAATTTTCCAATTAATAAGTAGATTCTCACTACAATTCAAAAAGGTCAAACAAATTTTAAAACTTGTAACGTTTAATTTTTAGTTGAAAATTGCATTGATTAAGCTTTATTTTTTTACGTCTATTTAAATACTCGAAAAGTGTTAGTTGTATTAGTTTTTTTAATTTCTAATCTAATTAATAATTCAAATTTATTGATATAAATTGGGACTCCTATATAAAATATTGGTGACCGAAGTAATAAAAAAGTTTTTTTTTTTGTTAGTCAACCACCCAACTTATTCTAGAATCACATTACCGCCTATCGCTGAATACAATGACAGTTTACTTAATTTTGGTATAATAACATCAAAATATCAATGCATAGGATTAATTTTTTTAATGTTTAATAGTTACGACTATTAGCGTTAAAAAAAATAGTTTATGATTTTTTTCAATGCATTTTTTACAGTAATAACAAAAAACAAAAAATTATTAAAGAAATTGGAATATTCAAATGTAAAAACTGCATATTGAAATTAAATGTTTAACTCTTAGCAAATAAAAAATGAAATGTAAAAATATTTATATCAAATACCACTTGTTTTGTTACAAAGATTATAATATAGAAAACGTGGCTCTAGGGAAATTATGTCCTTTGTAGGTAAAAATGGTTTGATGATTTTGCGCCCTTTTTATTCTAACGCAGTCGTGTTCTGTAGGATTACTGAGTTTTTTTTTGTTGGCAAGTTGAGTTTACTGTGACAGTAAGCAGAAAATCTCTTATTTATATTATTATACCGAATATGTGGAAGGATCAGTTCCGTGTAGTAACTAAACAATTTTTAACTAAAGAAGAATACAAACTAGACCCGTAAATAACAAAGAACGTCATGATGTAATAATTTAAAATAACAAAAGCATAACAACAAAAAAGGGGACTACTACCCCATTGGTCATGTAGTATCGTAAAAGTGCAAAAACCCAGAGGATATAATAATATATATTATACTAGCCGTGCTAACGACTTCATCTGCTTATCATTTGTTATTTTCTAAAACTTCCACATTTGTATTTCTATTTTCTCTACGAAATGAATTATTTTTACCGAAAATTTTTCCTGTAGAGGAATGACCACGTTACTGTTTTATTATACGTATAGATATGCAATAGTCAGTACTAACAAATCTAGGAGCAGAACTTAATTATTTTAAATATTATTTAATTTTGGAAAAGTATTCAAGGAGGTTAGTTTTGACTCAGGTTTATCCACTTTATAAAAATTGTCCTTAAAATGAAACAGCATTAGAATGCATTGAACAAATTTCGAAATCTTATTTTGCGGAGGAACTTACTAAATTTATAGACCGGCCGATGGAGAGTGGAAAATATTTTGAGAAGGCGGCCAAGAATCATTTTTTTTTGTGGTAACCCATTTTAGTGTTTTCTTAATCATTTGCAAGTAAACACCAGTAAACCTTGAGAAACAAAAATTTCGAACTCTGCTCCCACTATAACACACGGAACAGGATGATCCAAAATTCACTTTCCGAATATTTTGTTAAAATGAATTTTTTTTTAGTAAATTCTAATTTTCAAATTACTATAACTTTTTGGTTTTAAAAGATATCAAATCAAAATAAATTTTCTTTGATTATGCAGTTTGGTAGTTATCATTTCTTTGAAAATAAAGTCGTTACGTTTTTTAGAAGTTGTTAAATTTTTTGTTTTAAAAAAAGTTCAAAATTTTTCAAAAATCTCGTGCTTAATAGAGCATAACTCCCTCTCGTTAAACCACGTCAAAAAGATATTTCTCTGTGTTATAGCCAAAAAGCTACCCTTGTGTGTGCGCCAGGTTGCGACGTTGTGCATTAGGGCAATTTTTCTGACCAAAGGTCAGGTATTTTGTACAAAAATTATGAAAATATACGAAATTTGTCCAAAAAAAAATTTTCTACACAGTTATTTTTTAATTTTTTTAACTTTTTAACGCAGTGTTATAGCCAATTTTTTTTCATATCTCTTTGAAAGATAGCAATTATAACTTTTGCGATGGAATCTAGTAATATACAAATGCACTATATTGTACCTATCACATTTGCAAGAACCTAATTATTCAATGAAATTTTGGTTACCCATTAGAGTTGGTAATGACAAATATATCATAAAATAATAAGATCATAAGGAATTATAAATCCAGAATAATAAAATAATTAAAAAGGAAGTCTTAAATTAAATACAATAAAATACGTGAATGCACATGGCATTCTTTCGAATATAAGTTTTATCACATAGGTAAGGAAATGTAAGCTAATTGCCTGCTTAATTGAATAACACAATTTTGTTCATAAAAAATGTGCACACACGCGCTGCATGAGATGATTTGTACCTGATTATTCTTATTACCTGTTAACTTTTTCAGAAAAACGAAAGAAAAAATAAAAAATTCAAGAAAGATATCTTCAGCTAGGCCTTATAATCGACCAACCCAAATAAAGAGAAGGAAATTCGAATGATGAAAATACTTCAAGATTTTTTTCCGATCCAAAAACCGCAGCATCTATTACAGGTGTATATTATGAGTTAATAAGACGATCAAAATCATATTAGAAGTCTTAGCATGCAGCAAAAAGATAAATGCAAATAAAAAAAAATGGTGTTTACGCCAATAAAACAGCTGCACTTTACAATAGAAAATACTCTTGGAGATATACGTCTTCAATGGTTCATAAAATTTTGTATATTGGGGAACAAATCATTAAACATAATTTGCTACCAATAGGAGATCTATCTGAATAAGCAATAAAAAGCAATAAAAAAGGAACAAAGACTACAGTTTTTCCGCGAACATAACAAAAGAAAAATGTCTACATATTTGTACTAATGAAGACCTCTTCACCATATTGTTGAGTACTTCAGATCCACATATGTCCAACATTCGACAAAAATGGGAAGCTACTTTAGTCGAAATAAAAGAGGAGGCTAAACAAATATTAGAAGATGAAAATCAATGCTATTTAGAAGAAATATTTACTAAAATTGCTTAATAAAACTTTACCTAAAATAGGATTTTTTCATTAAAACTTTTATTAAGAAAGTGTTAAAATTTGAAAATTTTTTATTTCAAAAGGATATTTAAAAAAGGGCCAACCCTTATTGCTTTTAAGCTTAAAAATATTACGGGTGCCAAAATTTGGCGTTTTTTTAATTTTAATATGTAAAATTTTTTTTTAATGTTTTAACACTTGTTTTTTATACTCAACTTCAATTAATAATGGTAACGAATATTAAACCATTCGTAACTTGTTTTTGTCGGTCGACTTTTATGCTTTTTATTAAAAATTAAAGGTTAAAATCCCACCTACCAAACAGAAAAAACCGCTTATCAAAATTTCGATGCAATCAAAACTTACGAGTTTATGACCGTCTTCTCGCCAAATGTGCTACTGTTCGATGTAAGGTCTGGTACTGTATTTTTATATTGACATAAAATGTTCCTCCTCTCGTAAATTTGAAAACTCGAATATTTTTAAGCATCAGTTGCAATGTCTCTTTTACCCCTTAAAATTTAAAATTATTTCTGGATGAAATTATGTGCGATTTCAGAATTTTCTTTGGTTATTTCCTACTCAGCGTTTTAAAACTCTTTTGTATTTATTTCCTCGAATATTTATATTATTTATTGTTAAATTTTATTTAATTTATAAGCAATAGGTCTTTTTTTATTATATATATTTTCAATATTTCGCTACTCCATTGTGTAGCATCTTCAGGAAAACAAATATTTATTGAAACAATATAAAACAATAACAACAAATGTAGTAAAAAAAACTAGAATTGCTGGTCATAAATCTGATCAAAGATATAAAAATATTAATTCACAAAAAACTGCGTTATCATCTCATTGTGCCAGATTAAATCACTATCCCAATTTGAAAATGTTTCAGTAATAAACATAGTAAACAATTATAAAAGACGTTATATTTTAGAAATGTTACAAATTATTATTACACCAACAGCACAGAGAATTAATTTTAAGGCAGACACAGATAATGTAGCTCAGATTTATAGATATTTAGTAAATAAGAAATAATTTTGTACTTTGTATTTGTTTTTTAAATTTTTTATTTGACAAAATATTTTTTGTTTTTTGAAATATGTTAGTTTGAAAAAAAAATTTTTTACTACATTTGTTGTTATTGTTTTATATTGTTTCAATAAATATTTGTTTTCCTGAAGATGCTACACAATGGAGTAGCGAAATATTGAAAATATATATAATAAACAAAAGACCTATTGCTTATAAATTAAATAAAATTTAACAATTAAAAAAAGGTCAAATAAAAACATTATAAATATATTATTTATTTTAATTTCAGTGAACTCTGGATAGCATTAAGACATGTTAAAAGTGTCTGCTTACATTAAGTGATCTCATTTATTCTGTCAACACATTTTGTTCCCTTATACTGTGTCGTCTGCAAAGTTTAATTAAAAATGTTTAAAAGTAAAAATATATTGAACCCGTTTTTTGCTATGTAAGTTAAAACGAATAAACGACAGCAACAAACTGTCATACATGTTGTTATAAATTACGTATGTATGTACACATTCTTATACTGGCTGTTCATTACTTTTGCTCGTTTAAGTTTTTCCGTACTATTTTATAATCATATACATGCCGTATTAACTTGTTGAAGTTTCTCATATTTAGGCTCGTTTTATATAAAATATAAAAATATTCATTATACTTTAATACTCTTGCTTTACTTAAGCTCCTACATAGATCATTGACTCTTATATGTAAAATATAATTAATTTTTAAAAGAAAAACTTATTGGAATATATATCTAAGTTCTATTAAATATGTAAAGCTCTACATTTTTTAAGCTTGAAAATTATCCTAGAATGATGTTTGGAAGTAATAAAGTTTGAAATGTAAGTGATATTTACGAGAATATTAACGTGTTTAGAAATCCATTAAATGTTGAAGTTTATTCGTACGCAGGGTAGAGTATTGCAACTAGTCTCGCTGTATAATAGTTATGTGTGTAGGATTGGAAGTAAACACTTGTTTAAATGTGTCTGAAAATTATTGCTTTCACCAGCATTTACAGACCGCCTTTTTTATGCTTATACATCTCCTAATTTTCCTACACAGCTATAGAGATAAAAGAGATAACATAAGCAAATACTCACTCCTATTCTCTTATTTGGAAGTGTGTGCTTGCATATGCATACACCTACACGTAAAAGTGAATACTGTTGTAACAATTTATGTACACTATCAGTTCTTTTATTACAAATATAAATCACAACTTTTTTCATATTTCCTTTTAATACAATTCATTTAATTTTTTTTCGTCGTGCTACTGTATATCCAGCTATGTTTCATGATATTAAATATTAAAATACATTTGTTTTTTTCTGCATCATCAACAAGTTTTGTGAGAATGTGAAAAAATATAAACAAGTAATATAAGATTTGCTGTTGCGATGCAGTACATCAGCTGTGTTAATATTATATCAGTATTATTAATTTTCTTACCTTTTTAAATCATAATCAACTTCAAGCAAAATCGTGGAGTTTGAGAAAACTTTTTTTGTCGGTAAAGGCCGGGGCACATAGAATCCGTCATACGTTGTACTTTGACAAATTCAACTTAAGTCAATGTAACGACGGATGAGGTTGCACAATAAATACTTTGCAGACGGAAGTTAAATCAGAGTTTGCCCTCTATTTTTATTCACTTTTAAATTAAATTTGTATTTTATTCACCTGTTAATTTAACTAAATTTGTTTTTTATTGTTTGACACCAAAATTGTTTTATTAGAATCACAAAACACAATTGAAACACAGCAAGAGTCAAAAGTTAAAAGTTGACCAACTTTCGTACTTTGCGTTGACGGATACGTATTGATTGTGACAACGCTCATAAGAAAACAAGTATTTTAACTTACTTGTCAGTTGAATTTGTCAAAGTCTAACGTATGACGGATTCTATGTACCCCGGCCTTAAATGTGTTTAATACTAATTTGTTTTTTGTTTTCAATTAAAATTTTTTTGTCATTTTTGTTGATTTTATAATCCTGCTGTAAAAGGAAATTTATGTATAAACTGCATAATATAATTCAGAAGTACATAGTTTTTAATTTCACACATATTCAGGTGTGATACCAAGTGTTTAATTTTAAGTCAATTTATTTTAATAGCAAAAGTAGAACTTTCAATCCTTTATTTCTCAATCATTTTATTTTTTTTTAATTTATATGTAAAATGCAAAAATACATACATAAAATACAGAAATACAGTTCGGAAAACCTAACGACCATCAAAGGTTAAAAAATGTTTTACATTTGTACCGAAAATAAATTGTAACTTTATGTATCCAAATAGCATGTACATTGTTGCTCGCAAAATATCTGGCTTAAAATAAGTATCTTCTTTTCAGTTTTAGCTTTCATGATTTGCAACGTTTGGGTTCTGATGTTGTAAAAAAGGATTTCGAAACCATTAAAGTATGAAATCTGGTGGTAAGACAAAAGAAAAACACCGTGCTATATAACAATAACGTGTTCTTCTATATATAATACAATGTTATTATGGTAAATACGGATATATAAAGCCCTTTGGTTCCTGTTAAATAAATTTCTACATTTGTCTACAATACAGACATCCTAATTAAAAGATTATTTGTGATACCAAATTGAACGATTATTATAAAATTTAACAATGTATATACTTTTACAATCTTAATTAAAAAAATTTTTAACCTCAAAATATAAAATCAAATAAAGATGTTGAGAGTTACTTTTATCTTTGGAGGATTTTAATTTTCTGAAGCTTATAGATTGTCGATGTAAATACACGGAGACAAGTTTTAAGGATTTTGATTTTAGTGTTGAAGGTATACTTTGCCATAGAATACCCGTATATACAGTATTGTTCGAAATTTAAGCAATTTTTCCCCAGTAAATACTCATGGTCGTATATGTTCTCTTTAAATAGATCAATGAAAAATTTTCCTTTTATTTATTAATATACATATAGTCTACATACTAATAATAACAACAAGAAATACATTTTATGTCTTTGGAAGAAATTATAAAACAAAAACAAAATTAACTTAAAAATTCGCTGTTCCAAACCTAATCAACTTTTACATTGTGTCATTTGTTGGGAAATATTAACTAAAACAACAACAAAAATTTTAGTCCCGTTATGATTGTTATTGAAAAAAATAATTTTAATTGATTTTATGCATTTAAGTAGTTCCAATTCTTTAGAAGTGCAACCATACCGCGAACACGTTATGGATCAGCTGTTAAGCTAAAGATTATTGAACTTTTTAATGACGGTAAATCCCAAATTGCTATACCAAACCAATTAAATATTTATAAATCAATAGTTTCCCGACTTATAAAAAAGTATAAAGCTAGTGGGAAAGTAGAGGAAGCCAATAGCGGTGGGCGACCTTGAAAAATTTTTAACGAACAGACCAGAAAATTTTCCGTCTAGTTAAAAAAAAATCCATTTATTTTGCCGAAATACATAGTGAATGAGCTTGAACTTCAGATTAGTTCTTCCGCAGTAAGGAAACGTTTATTGGAATAAAACTTAAGGAGCTTCATGCCATCTAAGAAGTCTATGCTGACTAAAAAGCATTAAAAAAAGAAGTTTGTTTTATTGATTGCAACGTAGTCTTTTATTTTTTACAGTTTTTGGTTGTTTTAGGTTGGATTTTGCTAGAGCACATATGGATTGGACTATAACCAAATGGAGAACTGTTTTGTTTAGTGATGAATCTAAATTTAACTTAATAAATTTAGATGGAGTTTGCCACGTGAGAAGACCAAAAGGAAAGCGGCTACATCCTCGGTACTCAAAAGCATGGGGGTGGAAATGTGATGGTTTGGACTTGTGTTCGGCCAGTGGTGTTTGGTCCCATTTTAGAAATTCAAACGAAAATGGACCGTTTTGTTTACAGAGACATTTGAGCAAATCACATGATTAACTATGCTGAGTGGGAAATGCTACTTCGATGGGTGTTGCAACATGACAATGATCCAAAATACTCATCGAAGTTAGTCAAGAATTGGTTATCAGATAATGGGGTTTATGTTTGGGATTGGCCAACTCAATCGCCAGACTTGAATCCCACAGAGAACCTCTTAGAAATTTTAAAACGGAGAGTTGGAACTCGACGATTTAAAAATAAACAGGAGTTGATGAACTGTCTAAAATCAGAGTGGGAAGCTATACCAACATCTATTCTATCGAATCTTATTGAATCTATGACCAAAAGATGTACTGAGGTTGTAAGAAACAAAGCATATCAAACCAAGTTTTAAAAGTTGCTTAGGTTTTGAACAGCGAATTTTTAAGATAATTTTGTTTTTATTTTATTATAACTTCAAAAGAAATGGAATTTAATTTTTGTTGTATTTTTATGTTATAGAAACATTGTGTAGTAGTAAATCAAAAAAATACTTTCTATAAATTTATTTAAAGAAAAGATATGAGTCTATTCTTACTTAATGTGAAAAAGTTGCTTAGGTTTTGTAAATATTATCAAATAAGTTCTTTATAAATTGAAATCAAGTGAAATTAAAAGGCAATATAAAATACTATATAGGAATATATTTGATTAAAAATGTAACTTTGTGCTTATCGTTTCTGGTTTATTATTAGCAAAGGCAAGTGAATTGATTAATCAAGACCAAAAAATGAGTTATCATACGTCTAAACCATCTGTCAGCAATTGTTTTCGAAAAAGAAAAACACCTAAAAAATAATTTAAAAAATATTTCTTTGTATATGTGATCTTTTTTTTGTTTATTTTTCTAATATAAATTATATGCAATAATAATGGTAGCGTTAAAACAAAAAATCAAGCAAAATCTATTTTTATTTGGTATTAAAAAGGCAAAAAATTTAAAATTTTATTTTATCCGTAGAAAAAACAATCAAAGATCACGACGTTTTAAAATGTACTCTTTGTACGATAGAAGAAAAAAAATGAGTCATCGACCTATTATTGGTGATTTTAACCGGCTTCAGATATATCAATGAGAAAATACATAATTATTTATTGTTTGGCACCTTAAAAAGATTCAGACTGAATCGTATATAAATAACGAAGCAAACACCACCATATGTTTTATGGAAATTCAGCAGCCAAACTACATTATTTTTTAATTCTGCATGTGTTTAAAAATAAAAAAATTTTAAATATTATCATAAGCAAAATAAAATTACACTGCTTTTATTACATGCTTCGAAATTGTTGAAAAAAAAATTTAAATTGTTTTAAATCATATTGGGTCTAATTATTGATTCCGTTCCGCGATTGCGGAAAGCATTTTTTTTGCGGAAAAAAAATTTTAAATTATTGGTTCCGTTGGTGCCATATTTTTCCGTCGTAGCGGTATTATCTCTACAGTGGCGGTATTGCCATATTATTGATTCCGCATTGTAGATATTTTTACTTATTTTGCTTACGTTCAAATTTTATAACGAAAAGCTGACGGAAAGAACAAAAATGTAAGAAAAATACAAAATAAATTTCTTTTAGTTTAATTTATTTGTTTTGTATGTGAAAAATATTTTTGTAGGAATAAAAGAAAAAAATATGCAAACAAATTGCAATTCGAAGCAATGGTTAATTTACTGAAATATAACCAGGATATTGCTTGTGGTTTTAGCCAACGCACCCCTGCAGACGTGAAAAAATTCTGGGAAGATTTGGCAATGACAATGGTTTTGGACCGCCCTTAAAAATGCCGGTGGTGGTGGTTGATTGAAGGAAATTTCTTGCAGGGCTCATTTCCCATGTGTGGGAATCGTGGCAAAACTCTTCTTTCAACTCGAATGTCTAAACAATCATCATCACTACTATCTTTAAAAAATGGCTCTTGTTTCCATATTTTTTCTGAGTTTGGAATTTCAATATATTTTACCTTTAAAAGTGCGTTTTTGTATTCAAAATTGTAACTTATAATTTAAAATGTTTTTTTTAACAACATGTGTTCACAATATCAACTCAGATTTAATTAAAACAGGGATGTTAAATCAGTTGTGCGGAAAGCTTATACCGCAGGAATGAATAATTGCAATGCGCGTATCGATCGATATTTCTTTCCGTTCAGTTTTCCCTTCCGTGCGGAACCAATAATTCCACCCATTATGTAAGTACACCATTACTTTAATCTGCCAAAGTTCAAATGTGCGAATATTATGAGAATATTAGATATTATGAGGAACCAGGAAGACAATAAAGTAAAAATAAAATATTATATAGTATTTGTTGCTGACACAGTTAAGTGGATCTACATTTTAGACAATATAGCGTGAATTTAAGTCTCGCCGGATCAACAAAATCAAGTATGTTTGTGGTCTTAATGGCGCTGATGGTTAAGAACCAATGTTCGCTATAACAAAATACAGCGAGTAATTTGGGTCTCGCCGGAGTAAGCGGATGTTGTAAAGCGCATTACCGCGTAAATTAAATTGCCTACTTTAAAAAGTCGAATGAAAATGTGTAATGTGACTTTTGTTGAAAATAATAAATGGTGATGTTGTTCAGAATTTCTTTTTAGCAATATAAATCTTAATGTTCCTCGACGATTTACCCGATACTGCCGATACTGGAAACCGTTAAGTCTTCAAGTTCTCCATAAAAATTAGCAGATGCAGATTTGTTAAGAAGAATGTGCAAACAATGAATGAACATTTCAATCTTATTGATTTTTCTGTAAATGTTAATATTTTAAAACGTAATGTTGTTTTATTTTTAAGTACTCATGCTTAAATTATTAAATTATAACTGTAAATAAATTTATAATTATTTTCTTTACGATCTGTAAGGATTTATATTATCTCCATAGACCTTAATTATAAAATAAAATTTGTAAATCGTAAATTTAGAAAACAAAACATCTTCCATATTAGTAAGGCAAAAATAAAAATGGACTTAACGCTTTTTGCTATGGAAAGAGCATTTTAAAAATGTAAAAATATAGTAGATACACAACGTTTCTGAACGGTTTCTTACTTTATTAGTTTAAGCTATTTTTATATATTAGGCCGCAAAAAGATTTTGGTATCAAACTTTTAGTAGCATTTTTAGTTTGCCATTGTGAAAATGTACATGGTTATTATTTTAATGTATGTTTGTTCTCTATCATTTTTAATGCCCTTCACTACAGGTGGCAAAATGGTATTCCTAAATTTGTCATTCCGTTTGTAATTTATACAATATTCATTTTCAACCCCATAGCAAAGTCAGTTGAGTGATGTCTGTCTGCTCGTATGTTTGTCTGTCTGTTAGTCCGTGTTCAGGTTAAAATAAATTTTGCCAAGGCACAAGGTGAGCTACAGAAAATACGCCACTCGATCAGACATAGTTTTGCAGCCTTCTAATTTTTTCCTATCATTTAGTGCAAATATAGTTTAGTGAAATAATGCCAACAGAAGAAAAAACGAAAACTTACTGTAAAACACTACAATTCTATTAAAAGTGCCTAACCATTCAGAGGCTTTGACATTTTTATTTTGTTTTTTCTTATTTTTTAACTCTCTCACCACAATAGCTGATAGGCCGGAAGGCATAGCTTTTTCATGGAACTTAATAAATAACGAACATAATTATTTTGATTTTATTTCATGAACAACGATTACCATTCATTAACAGTAAGATATCTTTTCTTTAAAAATAAGAACTTATTAAGTATGCATTTTGTGTATACAAACAATTTGTTGGGAAGATTTGAAATAATTCCATTTTACTGTACGTACGTTAAGTTTTGTTCCTTTTTGTCATGTTAGTCACAGCTGTCACAGAGCATTAAATTAAAACACCCTGAAGACACATTATATTTTCTTATTGATGTTGTTCATTAAGGAATAAAAGTGAAGATTTAAGTTTACTAGGCATTCTGTTTTTTAGTCTTCAATATTAATTTGCAATCACACAAAGTTCTTATATAGTTCTTTTATAATTATTTTACTAATTTTCGTCTGTCCGTTTGACATAAAAATTATCTTTCGTCAAATTGTTGTACATTTTTAATTAGCTTATTTGTCGGATGTTGTGCAGATATGGACAAGAAGATGCGAAACTTTATTTACATTTATATCTTTATTGTGATTTATTTAACAAGTACTTTTTTTACCCCGATAGAAATTACTAAATGGTTTAATTTTAACTGAAATGTCATATTGTGCTCCTTGTATAGCACTATCGCTACGTTATCGAGTTCAAGAGCAGTTAGAAACTTATGTTTTATCGCTTTATCGTTTTTGGCGTTGTAGATTTGGTAATAAAAAAAATACCACATATGCTGTGAAACGAACTTACAAGAGACCCAGACTCCATTGCATACAAAAGCTTTTTCCTGCAGTTTACCTCATGGTGGGATCTTTGAGCGTTACTTCTTTAAAAATTAAGCCTGAGCTTACGTTATGGTAGGTAAATTTTGCATAGCTCTTGTACAACCCAGGCTATAGAGAAATCAAATTAACTGAGATATTTCCCGATTATATATTGCCTAGTATCAGTAATCAAAATTTAATATTTAGTGGCTTTTTTATTGGGTTACTTCCAGAGCAATGCCTTCGCAAACTTGCGGATACTTATACACCGATAAATACAATATACTGCTAAAATTTTAAAGAAAGACAGATTTATGCAAAACGTTCACAAGATATCTTAAAAGCAATCCCTTAAAACCAAAATAGCTTTTCTCCCTTGGGTTTCATATGCTCAAATTATAATTGATACTATAATAGGAATACATTCCAAATTCCATTATTCATCATAATATCTAGAACGGTGTCTATGATATTTTGTGCAATAATTCACTTTTGCAGCACCACAAAGGTGAGATTTATGGGGTTGCTCGATACGGCGTTGGGTAGCTTTTTACTGCCCTATTTTTTCAACTGTTTAAAGAAGCGAGCAATATAAGTCAACAAGAAATAGATAAAACGGTAATATCAATTCGACACTCTGTTAGTGTTGAAAATTGTAAGAGTTTAGCTCAGTCAAGTTTTTTTTTTTTGTTCTGTAAAAATAAATTTTTCTCAAGCCTTTATATGCTTGCCTAATTATAATAATAATTATAGGAGTTGATAGTTATTTTTAATGGCAGAAAATAAAGAATTTTAAGATAAATTATATACCCATGGCTTAAAATTAAACTATTTTTAGTTATTGTATATTTGCTTTAATTTTATCATCACGGTAAGCAGTTAATAATAAAAATCGATGTATAACTAGAAGAAAATTTTTTATATGAAGTAGCTAGTCAGTGAAATATAGTTACAGATAGAGAAGCAGTATAATTAACTAGCATTTGATCCAACCTTGCATTAGATATTTAAATAAAGAGAAATTACTACAAAATAATTATCTATGCGAATACTTGAAATAAGAGATTGACTGTCATAAAATCGTTGATTATACGAAAACAACTTGTTATGGCAAAAGAGTGATTGCAGTTATGTCGGGTAAAGAAAGCTAGTGTTTAATTAAAGTAAAAACAAAAAATTTAATTGAAAAAAAAATTAAAAAAAATAGTTCTTTTTTTGTTGAAATGGCTACAGAAAGTAACTTTTAAACTCAGTCTTTATTTTTTTGGTAGTTATGTTTTAATCCATTAATGTCGATAAAATGGCAGCCAGCTTGCAATGTTGGCAACATAAGCGGGGTCTCTACTGCGTCGACTTTTCTTACCTATCTTTCTCCGACATGTATAATTATGCCCTGTGCAGGTGAGCATTATTCTTCGATAGTTATGTGATTTAGTTGCATTATAGCATTGAAGTCACTAACAGAGATGTGCAAAGAAGTCTTGCAAGCTGTGGAGTGAATAATATTCAAGGGCGGTCCTTATTTAACCTATAATTGATGTGTTTAACTGGCATCGAGGAAATGGACACAACACTAGAAGAAAAGTCTTAAGAAGGAATGTTAAAAGAACCTTTAAAGTAAACAAATAAAGGGTACATGTCCAGTCCGATTCCGGCTTTTCTGCGGGCGAAGTAGTGTAGTCAAGCATTGAGAGCAACCAGGCAGCAACATTTATTACTATGCTAACAGTGACTCTGTCTTTTCCTAATTTATTAATTACAAAGCATGAGCTGACTTGCCTAGATTCTCATTTGTCTCGAGTCTCTTCTCGCTGAGCCTTACTTTAACAATACTATTAATTTTTTTATACACAAAGCTAAAAATATTTTCACAAGCGACATGCGTAAAGTTGACATCTTCTTTTGTGTGCCTTTGGGTTTTATGTTGATAAAAACCAAACATTTTAAACACTAAAAACTAAGTTTGAAGAGCATTTGATTTTATATTTTAGAAACAATAAACAAAAAATTACTGAATTGAACAAAAGAAAATTTGGAGTAGATATTTTAAAGTTAATAAAAGCAAGCATTCAAATACTTTGTAAAGGAACGAATGTAAAGGAAAACATTTGTTTGGCAATTCCTTATTTTTTTTTACAAATTTTAAAGTCAAACAGTAAATAAATACTGAATATAAAATCACTTCTGAATCATCCTTGTTGAATAAAGTTAAATGTTTTAGAAGCTAGTCATGTTTCAATTTAGTTTCGCATGAATGTTCTCTGGCCATATCTATGTACATTACAAAGAATTCAACTTTCTTAGTTCTTCCAAGCTGTTTTTCTTTTTAGGTGGTTCTACGAAATTGTTTTGTATTTATATATATATTGTTGACTAGTGAAACTTACTATGCTCAACATCTGCTCATCTGCAGATTTGTTTCCTGTAACGAAATAATATTAGACGTCACTTGACCTTTGACTGTAGCATTAAATGCTTCAGAATTTCTTGTTTTATTTTTTATAGAATATAAAGACAGTGTTTCTTTAATCAATGCAATATTTATCAGACATCTGAACGTTTATTTCTTAAAGATACTTTTCAATTTATAAAAAGCCTGCCATAAATTTTGTACTCTATTTCTATACAATCATAAAAATAATATTATATTACTTTCTTCACTTGCGTCTTTTATCATTTTTATTATGTCTATCTGTTTTTAGTTTCATTATATCTTCATATACATTTTAATAATGACAGATATAATAAAAATTGTTTTATGAGGAAAGGAAAATTCATTAAAATAACAGAACATAGAGACAAACACTTGAGCGAAACGAAGCCTGCAGTTTTTTTATTTGTTTTACTTATTAAATTAGCTCTTTAGCTTTATTATTATTTTTTTTTAATTTTTTTATTTAATAAACTAATTAATTTTAAAGAAAACATAAGAAATAAGATCCTAGCAGAATGTGGTGCAGAAGTTCTTGGACGGTACATCCGCCATCAGCATTAAAAATATTTGCCTTGTAGCTGATTCTTTGGACAATTCCTTTTTTGATCATGGCGAGCATGAGCCTACAAATAAAAATTAATATAACAAAAATAAACATAACAAAATAAACAAAGCATAAGTAGAGAAAAAAAGTTAAAGATTATTTCAGAAAACATAGTATAAAACCTTAAATTTTGTAAACAAAATGGGGAAACTAGTCAGACACAGAGCTTTTGATTTTCTCGTTAACTTCATCCATTGATTTTGCCAAGAAATAAATAAAGCTTTTTACAATTCAGAATTTTTTTTAAATAAACAAGAATTCCATAGGAATAAAATCCATAGCGACATTTAAGTTTAAACAGGATATTTCTATTATTACTACACCTAATCAATTCACCAAAAATTTATTACAAATACATTACAGGTGCGGTGAGATTTCAAACATAAAAGATATCCATATATTTTTGAATAATAGAAAAGCCATTTTTTGCTGACTAAAATGTTGCGAAGTGTTTTTATGGTTTAAAAAGATCAGTTTATTTAAATTATAATACAATGATATATTACCTGGTGTAACCAGTATCTTGCACTTTTAAACTAAACCCAAGCACTTTATGAACTTTAAATGAATATAAAGAGATGAGAGGCTTTTTTTTGTAACTTAAAAGTTAAACGCATCATACGATTATCGATGCTATTTTTCAGGTTTTACTGAAACGTCTTTGTTACTGAAGACATTTTTTTTGTTTTTTTGTCTCTAAGGAGAAAATTTTATTGGTTTACTTTTTATTTGGATAGGTTTGGTCTAAGACATAGATTTTGCATCATATTAAAAGAATTGTGCAGTATTTGTATCCAATGCTTAAAATTTTAGCCAATAGATAATAAAAATAAGTGTAAATAAAGGGTATCTATACTTATATATAAGAACTTGTTCAACGAATATGAAAAATTACTATTAAAATAAGTAAAATAAATCCATATGTGTCATTAAAATATGTGCGAATTGTTTCCAAATAAAAGTGAAAAATATAAAAGAGTTGAATCTAGTTGCGTTTTTAATAGATAGTTTTAAATTTTACAATAGTTTTAAACAGTGTTTAAAATTTTCTATATATAAAAATAAAATGTGCTGACAACTGTTTAAGTATCATTATACCAATAAAATTGGGTGACTTCACATTTGTATCTCCATTTTCTATACGAAATAACTTATTTTTACGGAACAAAAAATTCTCTATGTTTGAACAAAGCTCTTGAGTAAAATTTTATTTAAATTCATTTATCAGTTTTTACGTTATGAAAACACAGACAGAAATGCGGACAAACAGACAGACAAAAATTCCAAAGTTACCTGCTTTGTATTCCATATCGATCACTTTCTACACCAACACCAAAATTTTCAAAAAATATTTCATGTACAGAAATGACCCCGTTATTATACATATGTATGAGTCGATTTTTAGTTTTCTTTATTATATGACTTATTGAAAACGGAAGGACTTTTTACTGCTCAAAATTAGTTTGTTAATTATTTGATTAGAAAAAATTTTATTTTATTTATGCCACCTACCCTGTAACCATTAAAATCTCCTTGTCATAAGCAAGACACTTGTACAATTACTTTTCCTTTTATTTGTTACTTTGTTGGCAACGGAGTTGGTTTCTTTAAGACCACCCATATGCCAGCAAATATAATGCCGTCCTCGGCATTCACATTTGTGATTTTTCTTAAGGAGAGACTTCGGTTTCTGCTACAAATCTCAGTAAATGTGCTTATCATGTTTAAAGTTGATTGCTTATTAAAAAAGTCAATTCTTGCTTGCACAAAATTGCTAAACAACATTTAACTTTATCTTAAAAATTTTCCGTGTTTACTAACTTAAGAAAAATCATCAGCTGCTAATTATTTTACATAAAATTCCGCTTTGAGTAGTGTCAATATTAGAATTTTATGAAGAATATCTTTCAAACTAAAAAAACAGATTTTATTATTTTTAATAACAGCATATCTCGTTAAAAAAATAAGCTTAAGAACATCTTAAAATTAAAATTTCTTGTATAAAAAAGTTTTAAATTTATTCTCGATTTCTTTAACTACAAATTGTTTTCTTTTTCTTAGTTTTTAAACCACACTCCACAATTGTTTTTTTTTTTTGCATTTTTACTGGGTTGTGAAGTCTAACAATGTACTAACAATGAACACTGTACTAACAATGAAAACATATTGTAATAAACCAGAAACTTTTTGCTTTGTTTTACACATCTTAGGAAAATAAAAATATTGACAGTTGAAAAAATAAGAATAAAAAGGAATAAATAAGAGAATTGATTTGAGTTTTTTTTTTCATTCTTATTGATAATTGTAATTAAATTTGTTTTTAACTGAATAGAATGAAAACATTTCTTACAAAAAAAAAAAAAAATATATATATCTATATACCATATATTAACTTATTAATTTTTTTCAACATTCATTTTTAATTTTCAATTTTGTTTTTAAACTTTTTTCCGTTTCTCATGAAAGACTTACATGTATGTGTATGGAAACTTTTAAGCTTAAAGAATTTCTAAAATTTTATGTTTTGTAACATTCCTTTAAGTTATACAATTCTATTGTGATTTTAGAAATCCTTTTTATTATTTACAAGTTGTTCGCAAAAATTTTCTTGTTTCGATAGTAGCTGGCCTTACTTAAACCGGTTTATCGCACAGTGAGAAAAAACGGAGGAGTTCAATTATTACTTTTTTGAGTCTATGTGAAGCGACTGAATTACGTATCAAATTTGTCAAATCAGATTTAAAATTTTTTGACACAGTTCACAAGACAACTATAAACCGTTAGGAGATTATTTACACTTAAAATCTAAAGTTCTGATTATATTCAAGACTTTAACCTTTTTTAAAGTACTAGACGAAATAAAAAAATTTTTCGGTATTTTTTGTACAATATCTTCAACCGTTTTAAAGTAGGTTTTAAAACCAATTCTCTTGTTATAAATACGAAATACATATACCTTTCCAGTAACCAAATAAATTGCTGTTTAATACTCAACTTAAAAATGAATGGCATCATATCTTCAATAATATTTTTAAATTCCAACATAACTACAATATAGTATACTTTATAATTTTAAATAAATTTACAGAATTTTTATTGCTTTTGGCAAACATTGTTCCATAAGAAAATAAAAAGAATGTTGTGCCTTACACTTTGCTATTTACTTCACTTGCAGTTTATTATTTCCCTATAACAAAAAAAAAAAAAAAAGAAAAAAACATGCTTCTCCTTTCAAATATGCTAAAAATTCAACATAACGAACTTTATTTTGAAAATAAATTTAGTTCAATGAACACTAATTGCAAGGAAATTTCAAAACTTATAAAATAAAAAAAAAAATAGCACAAAAAATACTTTGATAGCTTGCATTATTGCAAAGGAAATTTGTTTCACATTATTGCGCAGAAATAATTTGGAAGAAAAGTTTTCAGAATTAATTTATAAAATAAATTAAATTTGTGTTTATTTTTATTTGCAACGCTATTTTACATTATGAGTCCCGATAAATACAGGAAAATTAAAGCAAATTTTTAAATTTTGAATTTAAAACAACACCTTTGTTCGGTAAATTTGTTGTTCATTTTATTATTCCTTAATTTTAATTACACATCAATGGAGAAGCGAATTTAAGATAAAATAACAAATATAAATATCAATATTTTTGATTGTTAAATATATTCATTTAATCGTAGTTGCCAAAAAAAAATCAAAAAATCAAAAAACAACAATTATTAGGGAAGATGAACTGCCCTGCATTTCTGCATACCAAATAAGAAATTATTTTAAAAATTTATCACACGACATTTTTTCTTTAAAACTACTTTTCTGAAACCCAGATTTTTTTTATTTCTCTTAGAACTGTTAGGTTAAGCTAGATTTTTTTTCATTAAATAAATGTAAAATAAAACAAATTCTTATAGAGCCCGTTATTCGAATAATTTTCATACTATCTCCCACCAATATGCGCTTCTTTCTTACCTAAAATAAATATATTCTTTCGCTTTTCGATTTAACTGAAAATTAGTTTCTTAAAGCACTAAATATATAGTTGTTTAAATATGGATAAGATATCAAACTGTTATTGTGAATTTTTAAATACAAATGTTCATAATTTTATATAATATTTTTTTGTTAAAACCACTTTAAACGTTATGGATTTAGTTTTGAGTAAAATGTAATTTGAGTAAGTTATCTGCATATTAATAAAATCAGCTAGATCAAATACATTTTAATAATTATTTTCTGTGTTTAAAATATAGAAATTACGCCAAAGTTCTTGTACGACTTTGGAAGTTTTTTACATAATAAATGACATATTAATCCTCAGTAAGGCCACAGAAGATACTTGTGTTGTGTTTTTACACTTCATTGCTGTGCTTTCATATTTATACTGCCAACCTAACTTCTTTGAATACAAACGACAAAATTTAGTTGTTCATACCAATGTACACAGAGAAAAGAGATACGTTGCGATTCGGTTGTAAGAATTATTCAAAATTCGGTTGAAATGACAGAATGAATAAAGTACTCGTAACCAATTGAAAAGTGATTCGACAAAGAGGACAATCAATCGAAAATATTATTGTAAGTTAAATAAAAAACTTAAGATTTTCATAGATAACTTTATTTAAAAAATAATTTCAACCGAGAAGAATATTACAAATTACATGTGAATAAGACCCCAGAACTCCACTATTTCTCCTTATTTTTTCCTTTCTAGCTATTTAAAATTTTTTTCCATTTTCCTTCTATATGGAAGAAATATACGTCTGAAAATGTTGTCTATGTAAATAAAACGTTTTAAAATTATTTTTAGAATTGCCTTTTTTGCTCTTGTTTAACTAACCTTTAAAAAAATGGTTAGCTTTTCTGCACTCCCATATTTCATTGTGTTCTTTTCTTTAATAAAATATCGTTTTGTATTTTTATTTTGTGAATTTATTTCCTTCTTTATTTTTTAAAATGTCTAAAAAGCTTTCGTTTTCAAAAGTAATATCATCCATTTTTGGTTCTTACAACCAATACTCGTAGTTGAATTAATTTTGTTGCATTTCAAATTAACAAAAATGAATATAGTAATGACACAAATCGGCCGAGTTTACTTTTTGAACAGTTGCTGCGACCGACTATTTATTAGAAATATCATTCTTTTGTGATTAATATAGAAAATACGTCAAGATTATATATTATCCAGAATAAAAAGTAAATTATGATGTTAGTGGGTAAATTCTAATAATTTCAAACGATTTTTTACCAATCTGTTTTCTGTGTGTATATTGTTGTACTTTGTTTCATACTCGTAGGAAAAAGTAATGCTAAGTAAAATTATTACGAAACTTATACGGAAAATGCCAAAGATATTTATTATTATAATAGTAATTGCATGACTTGTAAAGAACAATAATTATAGTGAAAGCATTAAGCACAAACATATATTCTACGTTACGTGATCAAGATTAAATATTTTTTATTACTTCGTGGCTACATTCAAAGAGAAAAGTTGTTAAACTTGGTAGTCATATGGTATGATATTAGTAGTCTTATAAGCTCAATTGCTGGCTTAATTTACTAATATGTATTATCGCCCAAGATAAAATCATGAAAATAAAATTATACAAAGTTGTAAATATATTTTCTTTATTATTCCCAGCAAAAAAAAAAAAATGAAGTAGTTCAAAAATCATTTGTATTTTCATTACTCCTCTTGCACTTATTTTCTATAATGCATTTTTAATAAGTTCGTTCATTCTTATTAGGTCTTAACTTTTGAGCTTATTAAAAACTCATGAAAATTCATAAAAAAATAAATTATTACAAAAAAAATTAATGAAAAAACTTATCCTAATCATAGAATTTTCACCGGTTCTAAGAATATATTTATATGCCAAGCTATGTGAACCCATGCTCGCCAATGACAAGGTAATGTTAACATCATACATTTTTCCCCTAAATTGAACCAATTCGTTTTACGTATAACCCATGAATTACCTGCTTCTTTTACATGTCTTTTTCTGATGGGTTACTACAACAGCAAATGTTTGTAGACAAATTTTTCATTTAGCGAAGCTATTTAGCAAGAAATTCTGATTAATAAGATTTTTCACAGAGTTTGAATTCGTATTCTCCCTTAAAATATATAATATATTAATAGATTAGTAAATAGATTAGACTAATAGATTAGTTTTTTTTTTGTAGAGAGAAGTAGCACCTCAGGCAACAATGCCCATTTAATTAGTGTAATCGTGCTTAATTCTTTAGGAAAGGGATAAAGGAGTGAAAGGAACAGGTGGTGAAAGTATAGCCATTTTATTAGTTATTTTACTTCGCCGGGGAATGTGCTATGTAGAAGTATCGAAGGAGGAGGATTGCTTAATTCTGTTTATGTTTTTATACCACTAAACAGAAAAAAACATATTTGAATTTTTTGGTTGCCTTAGAGGTTGAACCCTGGTCAACCTGGTTTGTAGTCAACGTGCTTACTGCCATGACTAAAGCACCTTCTTAGCTTACTGAAAAAAAGAATAGTTGTCCTTTGTTTGCACAAAGTTCGCTTAATATGTGGCACAATATCTAAAGAAAATCAATTACAAAACAAATCTACAAAAACGTTGAATATTCGATCGTTCAAAATGTTTTCAAAATAAAAAAAAATATCAATAATTATGGAAAAAAAAAAATATTTTTGACATTTGTTTAATGCAGACAATTTTTTTAAGAACTGAATAGTACATAATAATAATAAAATAAACCGAAATTTGTGCTACAATATATATAAGAAGACCTATCCTAGGGCTATATGCTCTGAATTTTCTGTGTCCTATAATTACAGCCAACAAGTATCGGGTTTGCTCACTTGTTATGTTTAACAACCATATTGTACTCGCCCGATCGAATCTCGGCCACATATTCCAGGCATTTGAGCATAAAGATTTTCTAAGTTAACTTGCCCATGCGTTTTTAAATTGGCGATTCATACAGGCTGAGAGAATAATTATAAGGTTCGTATCAAATTGCCGTTCTGCACCACCACTTCCCCAAAGTCCCAGCATCATTGTGATTGTTCAAAGTATCCACCTCTCAAGTACCTTAGCAGGGGTATTATATATTATAAATCCTTGGCATTTCAGGGAAATAATATTGGAGAGGAGAAACTTTTGACATTGAAAATTCACTCTGTATTTCAGGTGATCAAAAAAGTCATCCATATTCTTCCGTAATATTATTATTGTAGTGTTATCGCTTATATTATTTGAAATTAGTTTATCACTTATATCAGTACAAGAGTTTTATTATATTTATAATTATGTGTAATTATAATTGTATTTCAAACTTATCCAATAAAAAGCAAAAATCTGTTTCTGTTTAAAATATTTGTAAGAAATTATTAGCTAGGAGTTCGAATAAACGATTTAATTTCATATTATGTTTATTATAGTAAGTTAAAACATTATAATAGGCAAGATATGATAGCAAAGCACACAAGGGTACAAATATAGTTTTAAATGAAGTCAGAGACTTCCGTTAAGGCATTGGTACGCATTATTTTTCACTGGATCCAAAAAGTCCTTTTCTTATAATCCTCATCTGTCTCTAGTGTTATTATCGCTATATTTGACGGAAGTTAGTCATCAAGGCCACTGAAATTATCGGAAAAATATTTTTATGAAGACAAGCGATGTGTGAAAATATAAATCCAAGTCATTTGATTTTAATGCGTTCAGTAGGTGTACTGCAATTTTTTTTTTTTTTTTTTGATGTTAAAAGGTCAATCAAGTTATTTCATATACTTGTTATACGAGGGATATTACAAATTCAGACTCCCAGCCCTTAGGATACGAAACACTTTGTATTTAGTAAAAAAAATATCAAAAACAATATCTCGTATTTTCATATGTATAAAAAGCTAACTGCAGTTCATATTTTAGCAGAATTGTTAGGATGTTTTGGTGTAAATAGGTAATGAGTATCTTAACAAATTAATACATTTAAAAATAGATATAAATGGAAATACGTATGTACAAGTTCTATATATATCGGCCTCTGCGGAAATGCAAATTTCTAGTGTGCTTTTTGATATCTGCCTGAATTCCAAATATTCTTGACAATCATATTAATTCAAAATCCAAGTAAACGAACAATAATTAATTTGAAAACGTGTTTGTTTTTATTTTAATATAAATATATTTATGTCATTATGATACGTTAAGCGAACATAAAGGTCGCAAATCTAACCATAATGTAAATTTAAAAAAATATATTATAAACTCAATATGATGAATAAAAATCATACAAATTAAAAAAAAAAAAATAACTTTTTTTTACAGGATAAAATAATACAAAAAAAGGCAGCAAAATCCTTTTTTGAAAAGCGAATATGTGATAATAACACTTTCATTCAACGGTAAAAGTATGTCAACCACAATAAATGTGGTTGCGATTATACTACATAAATTTATAAAGCTTAATTCTTTCATTGCCATATGTGTGCACACTTTTATTGTCCTTGATTACCCTGTATGAGTGTTAAGTGCCCATGATTTTTTACTCGAGTATTATGTTAATTGTTAATAAAGAACAAAAGAAAGTGTGTTTTAAATGGTATACAAACGTTTTTTTTTTTTTTTCTTTTACAGCAAAAATAAATGAAGACCGTTGCAAAAGTTCTTTGGAAATTTCTTATGTTAAGAGACATTAGTTGTGATTTTAATTTAAGAAAATGTGGATCCAACATGTACTGATATTTTATTCAGCATTATCCTTATTATATACAATATTTAACTTAAATTTTTGCTTTATTAAATTAAGTTAAAGTAGGGAGCAAGACAGAAAACTATCAAAACTAACTTTGAATTCCATTGTTATGAATTTTCCTTGTGAAGTATATAAATGAGTATTGCCGAATTATTTAACATTTTTGTTGTCAGTGACACTCCTAATCTTTTTGCTCTTATTGGTGTCACTCTTTGCTGTTGAGTTGACAGGATTATTGATGTGATTTACAAAGGTGTATGACGCCGTCTGACCATATCTTTAACATTGCATCTTTTAGGAGGCATCGTGTATATATTATACACGCAGTCATAAATCTATACAAAAGGATTGATTTAAATGAACATGTATGTATATAAGCTTATACTCTTGATTGAATATAATTTTTTAGTAAGTCGTCACTTATGGCTCAGATTAAAAATCGTTATTAAATCGTTATTTTATACAAAATGTTCCAAATCAGAATAATATATATTAGTGTTAATATCTTAATAATCTTTTGTAAAAATAATTATTTTTTCTTGTTGAAATATGTATTTCTCTCATATTTTTATAATTAAATTTTATACCGGTATATGATCTAAATTTTATTTTTACTTATTTGTTAGATTTGAACTACGGTGGATTTAAATACTAACCTACATTATAAAAAATTACACGAAATGATACGGTTTCAACATTAAGTACCGAGATATTAATAAAGTTGTGTTAAAATTATAATACTCGTTGTTGTATTTTAATTAGTATATTAAATATTGTATTTTAAGAAGCCATTCAAGTTAAAAGTAAATGATTTGATGTTCACACAAATTAAGCAGCGTTAATTAACTTTAAACTTAAGAACATTAAATACTACTTTAATGAAGATTTAGTAATTTAAGCATGACTAGTTAAGTTAAATTTAAAGAATAACAATACATAATAATAATGGATCTTAAATGCAAACTCTTAAATTATACAAATACTTTTATTGCTTTCTTTTTATGCGTAGAAAATGGATTAACATTTCCCGTAGAAAATACATAGTTTACACAACCTTAAAATAAACCAGATAGATGTACGTAAGAATGCTGAGTTGTTGTAAAAAAACTGTATAATTCACGAATTTGTTGAGTTCAATATAAATCAAATGCAAAGTAGAGTTTTAAGATCAGTCTATAAAAACTGAAGGGGAATTCAATCTGGTGAATAGTTAACAGTGATTGAATTGGAAATAAACCGCTCAATTTTGGTTTTTTTTAACACACTTTCATAAATAGTTCCATTAAATTTATTAGCTTAAGAAGTAAGACCCAAAATATATCTTTGCTAGTTTATTAAATAATTTGGTTAAAGAATTAGCTATTACTGAATTTATTTAAAAATAAATAGCTTGTGATTAATAAAAAGTGTTATAAATAACAGAGATATTTTAATTCATTTAACAGTTTATCAGCGACCGTAAGTGTTCTCAAGTGTCCCCTGATTCAATCGTTATTGTTAAATATTTTTTATTAAAGTTGTTCAATTTCACATGCTAATGACAACAAACACCTAAAATAGTTCTTAGTGGGAAAAGTAAATATTTAGACATATGAAAAACTAAAACAAATATACTGAATCCAATATGCAATATTCAGGTTGTTCTTAAATAAGCAATAAATATGCTTTTAATGATGCTCTTTAATTATGTCGCATAAGCTCTTCTTTGTTCTTTTGTTGGCTGGATAATGTGGTATCTTATTTCGCTTGTTGTTCTTAATATGAAGAATGCCGAAGTATACAGTGCCGGGTATTCGTACAGAAATGCAAAGAAATACTGCACGCCTATTAATTTCCACTGTTGTCGATTCTTAGGCATACCTAAATTAAGCCGATTTTCTCTTGACTACCCAGCCTAGATAATAATTCCTTATATTGGATTAGTATAAATATTTTTATTAACAGGCGAACCGCCTGACTAAAAACATGACTACAGCTTAACTGTTTATAAGTATGGCTCATACTGAATGTCAAAAGCACACCTAATAGCTAGTTTTAGCCTGAGGACGATATTATAGGTGTTGATTAAGCTGTATATATGAAAATACTAACAATGCTGAATTTTGGTATCACTTTCACGTAAGGGACACCCACTTGTTCTTAAACTCAATTTTAATTGCTGCTGTAGGAGCGATAATAATACTACTTCCGGGAAAAGTTGATGTGTTCAGCTTTTGCGATTCTTGAACATCTTGTCTTGCATTCCGGCCATTTTGAGCTTCGTGAACGGAAGATATTTACATTGTCATTATTTGTATGTGTTTGTATTATTGGGCATAATTGAATAAAACAAATAGTAAGAAAAATTAACTTATGTTATCCAAATTACAATAATATTTATTGACACCCTTACCGTCAGAAACCTTTTGTATTTGATTTATGCGTTTTGTATTCACTGATAATTTTTAACTGTGGCAGATTTCTGTTTTGTAATTCATTGTTAAATATTTACTAGAAAATTGTAACTGCATTAGCAAAAACTTCGAAAAGTAAATATGTTTGTAATTGTAATTGTTTGGTTTTTAAATGTAAATATTATTTTTGTACCGTCCTAATTTCTAATAAAGAATATAGTAAAATTAGTTGTTAATGTAAATAGTAGGCGATATGGAATTCAAAGCACTTAGTTTTGGAATTTTTGTGTGTCTGCCTGTCTGTGTTCGCATTGCGTAAAAACAGCTAAATGGATTTAAATAAAATTTTGTATGAAAGTCCCTCAGAACCTCAGTCCAAGTATAGAATACTTTTTTTAATATGTCTTTTTGTAGAGAAGTTAGAGATACAAATGTAAGAGCAGCCAATTTTAACAGTATAATGGTACTAGAACAATTGTCAGTACATTTATTTTTGTAGATTAAAAATTTTTACAACTGTTTACAGAACTCTACAACAAATGGTTTAAAAACGCAGTTTTTTAAATTTTAAGAAAAATAGAAATGATAAACAGCAAACGTAAAACATGTAAATTATGTTGGTATAAGTAATAAGGGAATAAGAAATAGATGGGGATAAAAGGGCTGCCAAAGTAAAGCAACAAACATTTTAAATTAAAAAAAAATATTTTTGTTCAGTTTAATGAATAAAATAATAACTAATTAACAAAAATATAATTTGTTAATATTTAGAGTTTATTATTGAAAGTTCTTTCATAAATGTGTCAAACTTTTTGTTAGCACTAGCTCCAATATGGTTAACTATGTCCTACAAGAAAACAAGCATTGTCTGAAACCACTGCACATATGTTTGTGGCGAAACTGTTTTATTTTGCTTACCTTATATTCTCCCTTCATGTTGAGCAAGCATTGTTAATGCTCATCGGCAGTTTCCTAGCAAAAGAATGTTGTATTTTGTTTTTAGCCTTTTTGAAAAAACAAGCCTTCAGAAAACAAAACTATTCTGTAACCATGGTCTTTCATTACAACACTATTTAAATTAAAAATACTTAAGAAATTCTGTAACCCAATTTTCTTTAAAAATATGCTAATTTAAAAATAATGATAGTTGGAAAACTAATGTAAAGCGAACAGAAATATATACAAATGTCAAATTTAAAATTTATTTTTATTACACTTATCTTAAAGCAAAAAATATTGTTCAAACCTTAGTACAAAAAAAAAAAAAAAAACTAAACAAAAATCTTCCCCTATATTAAAAATACTGGCGTGATTTTGTTATAATAATCATTCCTACGGAACATTTTAAGGAGTATCTCTTCTTGTTTATATGTGTAAATGAATATCACAGCATGGAAAATTTTTTAGATATTAAAATGGAAGGCATAAGTTTAGGAGTGTAAAGTGATTAAAGATCAATGACGCAGCTTTTGTATACTTAATATTTATAATAAAAAATCTGTAAAATTACTTTGGCTTAAATTGACTTCAATATGAAATTTAATTATATGAGTTAAATGTCAATACCACAATTTTTGTTAGAATTTCTTCTACATACATATATTTATAAAAATTTTCCCGCTAGGTACCTAGGGTTTTATGCGCATTATATTTTGTTCACTTTAACGTAAATTCTGTTTAAGATATAAAATAAACATGTAAATAAAATGTTAAGAGCCGTCAAATACTAAAAGAATTATACAGTTGCATAGAAATGAAATATTGTAGAAATAATTCAGCAAAGATTATATCAATTGAGAGTAAATCCCAGACGGTGGTAGCAGAGTACGATTCGAGGCCTTAACGCATTAAAGTTTCAGTGTTTTACGTGTTATTAAACATTTTTAATCTTGTGCTAGGGAGTACAATCTATGTCTTTACTGACTTAAAAATACTTGGTTTAGTGGAAATGTTTTCAAAAGGAAGCTATTAGCAGAAGAATATACAAATTTAAGACAAGATATATATCAACTGATAATAGTCAAACTGAGAATGTTGCCATATTTAAATATTACGGTTAATGGATACATGACAAAAGAGAACGTGAGCTTGAAATAAAATGCAAAATAGAAATGGCAAGAAATCAATTTTTACAATGCAAAAAAATTTTAGGTAACAAAGAAAATAACCTGACTTACGTGTAAGATATCTTGCATGCTACGTTTGATGTGTTCTCTTGTAGGCGATGGAATACTGGACACTAAAAAATAAATAAAATCAAATGCCATGAAATTTGGACGTTAGATGGATTCTAAGAATATCAAGCACTGATCCCATAAATAAGAATGTGAATTTAAAAAGATCAGGAAGGAGAGTTACTTAGGACCTTAAGGAAAATTAAAATGATAATTTTGGTCACATCACAAAGGAATCAAAATACGCACTCCCATTGTTAATAGTTCATTGCAAAATAAAGTTTAAAAGATATAAAAGGACGATTACATTTTTATTTGCCACAAAATTTAAAATCATCTACTAAAGAACAAAACACTCCTCAATTAATGCATCTTAAACAGTCAAAATAATAAAAAATGGAATCCGATAATATCCGATATGTGGATAGGCAACAAGAGAATATGCCTAATGAAAAGTAATTTTAAAAATCTTATTTAAACTTAATGCACGAATTAATTAAAAGTTCACAACCACTTAACTTTAAATACACTAACCCTTAACGGACAATGCGCGCCGTATAAGCGACATGATACCTTACTCACTATTTTATTAATTGTATTACAATTACTGCTGCTATATTTACAAGTGACGCATTAAGTATTGTGTAATGCCCTCTGTGTGATTTTTTTTTCTGCTTGTTATCTATGTTCCTTTATTTTTTCTATTTTTTTTTGTACTTTCACTTTTGTGTTATTTTATAAAAGCTTCTCTTCGTCTGAAAAATAGTTGGACCTGGTGAGAAGTAAACTTGAAATTCTTTCGGAGCGGTAAGGGTTAATAACTGTCAACTTTTTAAACATCATTATCTTTACATTCACAAATTTGCGTGTGTGCATTTGTTTGAATATACTTTTATTGTTTATAAATTGAGCTTAATAAAAATGTTAAAAAATTGTAGTTTATAATGAATATATTTAAAACTCGTAAATGCAAAGCTTCTGAACTCATACATTTGCATATATATTTAATTCAAAAATATTAACTTGAACTCAGTAACGATATAATTAAAAATGTTACGCCAGTAAATGATTTAATAAACACTTAATAGTGTGAAAACAATTATGAAACTTATCTGTCACAATAATGATAAACAAGAAAAAAAATTAAAAGTACATTTTGAGAATGAAAAATATCTGTATATTTATAAGCATATAAAGTAAAGGCACAGTAGATAATAGCCTTAAATAAGATAATAGTTGAAGAGGTTTTGGTCCTCTTTTAGTATTTGGTAATGATTGGTAACAAATATATTTTCTTGCATTATGATCTTATCTTATTTAATTTATTTTTATTAATTTCACTGGTTGTGTACCGTATATTTTAGAGAATATAATAAGTAAGTAGTTTTAGTGCGAGGATAAAGGTCGCCAGGTACCTTTTGATGGAAACTTTTGTGTAGTATGTAGACAAAACCATTCCTATAAGGCTTTTGCATATGCCTGTACTCTCAAACGGCTGATTTTGCTACATTGGTGATAAAGAAAGAAGAGAAAGGATCAAAAGCTCTTGATGTACTTCAAATACAGCTTCAATGCAATGTTCTGTGAAACAGTCATAGTTTTTAAGTCGTAAAAGAGCATTCAAGTGCCTAGATTTTCTGAAACATTATAAGACATTCTTCCACCTAATCTTCTAGCTATCTATGTCGCCTTTACCAGACAGAAAATGGATATAACCCTAATGTGTATCTAAAGGTGCTGCAAAGACTAATTTGAAGTTATTCACATTGATACACTGGAGCATCGACGAAATGTGGGGTGTGTTTTACTGTTTAATTATTACTATAGCGAAATGTGCTATTTTGAAATCAGGGAACTTGTTGCCGAACACCGTAATTTTGTTCGTCAAGAGCGCACCCGTTTTAGGTTGATTGCCCAGTGAATCGAACTACGAATTACAGAGAAAATTTGTTATTCTCTTCTGTCACTTACTGTGCAAAGATTCAACAAACTAAATGCTCCCAAGCAATACTCCCATAGTCGTTCCTTCTGTAACCTAATTTTTTAGTTCTGGAAAAATTTGTTGCTGCTCCTTGAAAAAGAAAATTAAGTATTTGCCATTAATAGATAATCATGTGGTCCCCAAACCGTACATACATCTGCATTTCTAGCTATAGATCCTGTTGGTACAAAACTAAACACTGAGAAATAGCTAAAGAAAAGTGGAAAATGAATTTTTGAGTGCCTTAATTGGGTTTCGTTCTTACAATTCTCATTTAAATTAATGTGTTAGGAAAAGCTTTCTTGAATAGCTTACGCCATAGTAAGTGGATGCTTTATGAAAAACTGGAGGATTTTGTTGTTAACTACTTTTTAATAATCTTGCACAAATTCCTTTGGAAGGTATATCAAAAAAAAAAAAAATGCCAAATCACTATTAAATCATGGTGACATAAAATTTAATGGTATAATTTGATACCCAAAATAAAAGCTATTTATATGTGGTCAAGGTATTGGTCGTTTTGTACAAATTGTTCTAAATTTTATGTTTTTCTATGTATAAAAAAACTTTTTAAAAACTCATGAGAATCAAGTCTGCTTATTAAGAGTGAAAACCAGTCTACCAAGGAAATAAAAGAACGTGAGAGAGATAGTCCGCAAATATCTAAATTAAAAAAAAAGGAATCCTTTCTCTATTTTGAAGGCACATAAGATTCAGTTTATTAAATATAGCTCTTGTGTTTGCTTAAGTAATATAGAGATATATTAAAAAATGTGTTTTCAACGCTTAGTTGCATGGAGGCTCTAAGATGTTAAAGTATACACAGCAAATTTTCTTCTAGATCTCATTATCATAATAGCTTTAGCCTTTTTCTTACCCATGCCGAAGGATATAGATGCGTCTCAAGATTATCAAGCAGCCTAGCTATCCTCAGGAGCATTTGGTGTTGGTTTTTTTTTTTTTGTTTTTAAGTTCACCACGAATTTTTTAATTGTTTGCTATAATATTTTTCGTCTACATCGGCCAAGAAAGTTTTTGATTAGCTTAAAAAATTTGCACTTGTTCGTATTCGCTTATTTTAAATCTGCCTTAAACTGACTCCAATTTGTTCGTTTCCTTTAGAATGCTTTAATTGTAATTTATTCCATAAAATGAATATTTTTTCAGGATATAAAAAAGTAAAGTTTATCGATTTTTTTTCTCAAATTAATGTCATATAAAAACTGTATAATCAAACTGTATTTTTTGCAATATAAACTTATTTGAATAGAAAGATAATTTTTGGGGTAATTATGGAAAATTTCGTAATTTGGATTCACCCTAGTGTAAACATTTGCAGCAATCAATTTAACAAAATTGTTATAAAAAACTAAATTAAAAGGTCATTTAAAAAAATATATTTAACAATTATATCTACAAATGCAACAGTTTGTATTCAACATATAAAACAATCCCTATTTTTATTTTCGCCTTTCATGCAATAATTACTCATGAATTAATTTATATAAATATATAATACTTTGATGTATTTATTTCTAATAAAAGTTTTTTTTGTTTTTTTTTTAGTTTTTTTGTTTCTGAGAGGGATATAAAATTTAATTTCCTGAAAATGAATATATAATTATTTTGTACAACATTTGAAATATGTGTAAGTAAAAAAACTTTTTTATGGGTCGAAATATTTATTATTATCAACGCAGTATATACGAGGGCTGCTCTATATATTTCTGGCCTAATAGTGAAAATGTGAATATTTATAATCAAAAATGGTTTTATTATTTTTCAAAGTATTCTCTAGCATGTTTATACACTTTTGCATGCGCTCAAACTAGTTGTCGAAGCACTTTTTCCACTCTGATTGAGACACCTCTAAAACATGGTTTTTGAACACTTCAACAGCTTCTTCTGGCGACGAAAATCGTTGACCACGCAATTTGTTTCTTGATGTGCGGAAACTAGAAGAAGTCATTAGGTGCCAAATCAGGGCTGTACGGCGGATGACCCATTAATTCGACGTTTTGGCCGGTCAAAACGCTCTGATTTGAGCCGATGTGTGAGAGCTCGCATTGTCATGGTGAACAATGATTTGTCTTCTCTTGTTGGTTTTTCGAATTTCTCCGATGACTTCAGGCAAACAAATTGTAGTGTACCACTCAGAAGTGATCGTCCTGCATTGCTCAAACGGAACAGTCGCCACATGAGCAGTTTTGCCGAAGAAACAGCGACCATTTGCTTCGAAGTGCTTCTTCTACGAACAACTTTCGTTGGATTTTGCTCGTCTTTGAAGACACACACGGTCGATTGTTATTTCGTTTCGGACTTATACGCATAGATCCATGATTCGTCACCTGTGAAGATCTTATAAACGTCTTTTGAAGCACCGCAATCGTATCTTTGCAACATTTCTTTGCACCAATCGACACGAGCCTCTTTTTGAGCGACTTTAAATTGTGCGGGATCCAACGAGAACAAATCTTTCTTACGGCCAGGTGTTCATGCAGTATCGAATATATGCTAGTTAAAGTAATGTCCAAGGATGTCTCCATCTCTCGGTATGTCGCATGTCGATCTTGCATTATGAGTTCACGCACGGCATCAATGTTCTCTGGCACAAGAGCCGTTTTTGGACGACCTTCACAGAATTCGTCTTAGAGCGAGCTTCGGCCACGATTAAATTCATTATACCAATTTTTCACAGTGCTATAGGATGGTGCTTCGTCGCCATACAAAGATTTAAGTTCATTAATGCACTCTTGTCGTGATAATCCACGTCGAAAGGTGTGAAAAATGATGACACGAAAATGTTCACGAGTTAATTCCATTTTTTTCTATATTAATTTTTTCAAGTCACTGTAAACAACACAAATAATGGTCGTACGTTAAAACGTTTTGAGTACGATTATGCTTAAAAATGACAAACTTTCCAATGGAAATGTCAGATTGCACTTGGCAGCACTCAGTGTTGCCAGGCCAGAAATATATATAGCAGCCCTCGTACAGTGAAACTACACCTTTGAATTTTATATTTTAGTAGTTTTTTAACGTAATATATAATAAAATTTAAATTTCTCTTACTTATTATAATTACTGCAATGACTCTCTGAAGAAAGCTTAAAAGACAGAGTCTTGATTTTGTTCACTGCAAGCCTGCTTAATTTGTGTGTGAAAGTCTTAAGTTGAAACCATACAAGAGACCGCAGAAAGAAACTGCAATATATATTCATTATAAAAAATATATTTATTATTTTACCTTTCAAAAGTACTATAAAGAAGAAAACAATTTGTCTTGTGTTTGTTGAAGCAAATGTTTATATTTAAGATTTTCTTAAAAACTCCTTCTAAAAATTGTTTAAAGTTTCTCCTTCATTTAAAATTTCTTTTTATTAAGACAAGATTTGAAAGTTTTTATTTTTAAAAAACGAAAATAGAGCTATACTACAGAAATTATATTTCTGTAGAAAATTATTTATTTTGGTTCGTGAGTTGGTCATATTTTATCTAATTTTTTAATTCTCTTTGTAAAGTTTAAACATATATTAAGTTTTAAAGATAATTAACATGGTTGTGTTGTTATTAATAATGTATCAATTTAGCGCGTGCAACATGTAGAGCCCGGGAAGAAAATTAAAAGAAACTTTTAATTTTTTATTATTGTTTCTTCATATCATTTGCAAAAAAAAAAATATTTGACAAACTTTTAAAATGGTGATTATTTTTAAATAATTCTATGCTAACTATGCACAATATTACTCCTTTGATACAAAAATTTCAGCATAGCTGTGTTTGATCGATTGGCTATTTTTAAATTTTCTCCAGCCTATCTAGTGCTTTAGTAAAGTTGATTTCAAAACGAACACAGATGGGCAGACGGAGATCACTATGTCAACTTCGCTTTGCATAAAAACTTGGAAATTTACACCCAATGGAGTCGGAAATGAATATTTAAGAAATTACAAACAGAACGAAAAACAGCAGAAGGTGAATCATGATTGATGACGCTATAACATTAAAATTATTACATCAATATTTTGAAAAATGTTACCATTACGGTGTTAAGTGGCATCTATGCAATCACAGACGCCATCACAGAATTTTTTCGTACTTTAGGTGTCATCTAAATTATGAGTACAATATTATCAACTCGATGCAATATTTGGTATACGTTTATTTCGATAAATAAATATTTAAGAAAAAAAGTAGATTGAGTTTTTATAATTCCAGTTCGCATTTTAATTGAAACTTGATTATTTTATTAATAATTTTTGTTTTTAAAACCGTTTTAAGCATATTTTATTATATCTTTATAATGACCAAACAAATTTGTGACTAAATTTGCACGGCGTTTTGAAAACAATATTAAAACAACAAATAAAAAAAAACAACATTATATACAATGAAGAACATGACACCCCATCGTTATATTGATGACACATTATCATCAAATGTGGCGCAAACGTAAAAAAATAATGAGAGTAAAGTACCAAACCAAGAGAATTTTCTACTATTGATAGGGATTGATGTTAATAAGTCATCAGATTGATGAACTTTTAGCATTATTTTGATGACGCAAGAGAAAAAATTAAAGTTAGGAATAACTGTATTTTTTATTTATGCATTTTGCTGTATTCGTTTAATATAACTTCATTTTTTTGCTTCGTGTGTATTTTGTAATTATTTTAGATCAGTTTAACTTTCAAGTTCATAGTGGCGTGTGATAAGTGAAATGAAGTGTTTTATTTGTTAAAAAATGTTTATTAAAAATGAATATTATATTGAACATTTGAAGTCTGAAGATGATTAAAAGTGTTGAGACACAGTTTACAGTATATTTTTTGATTCAAGAAAGATGCACTTAAAGCACATAATTAAAAAGAAAATTAATGTCTTATTTTTTGTTAGCTACATGTTTTTCTATTTTAGCTGACGATATATTACTATTCTCACAAGCAAAATGGCTTTTAGAGCCAAAAGTACTTTTAAATACAATTTTGAAAACTGGCGCTTAGATTTTAATATTTCAGTTTCAAAATCCTTGATTTCTTCATCATCATCATGTTCGTTAGCTAGTGATGACGACGTTTGTATTTCAAAAATTCTTGTTATGGAACGGAAGTGTCGTCAAAAGTTTCTGTATTGAAAATGAATTGCCAAAGTATTAATGTATTTAATACATAGATATATAATAATATACATTCACGAGTATGTAAGTGTAATAAATATACAAATATATACTTATTAAATATAATATAAATAATTTATTTATAGAACAAATGTAATATGTATGCCTTTATATTTTGGTTTTTGTATAATATTTGAAATCTCTTATTTCTTACGAAATATGTGTATGTACCAATGTATATATTTTTGTATTACCTGCTTATAACTTTTCTTTGTACTCTTATATAATACGTATTTAATTTTGTTCAATATTTGTACAATATTTAAGAAACGGACTTTGTATGTATGTGTGTATATTTGTGTAACTTTTATTTTAATTTTAATATCATATCAAAATGGAAGTTCTTAGATATTAATTTTTTTGGTTTATAAAATATATTTTATAAATAAAACAATATTTTTATTGTTATAAAAACACAGTTTTTAAACCTTTGTTGTTTCCATCATTATATCAATGACAGTCGATTGGTGGTTTGATAAAAATTTATATGAAATATCTATATTGATGTCATTTTTTTTCATTAAATCAAATAGTTTCGTCATTGCATTCATGACATTTTTTATTAAAACAAAAGTTTCTAAGAGGAGTCATTTGGTCATTCAATTTAATATAATTGATTTCGATTTTTCGTCCCGTTTACGTCTGCGTGTCACTGAAATGATGACAGAATTGCATTCCTTGGCATCGATGACAAAATAAGAAATTTATTTCACAATAATTACAAATGTCACGGGGTCAAAAACGAAGACATTTGTCATTGACTTGATGTCAAAATACATTAACGTTATGATGGTTTTTCAATCAGTGTAGTAGCAAATATTGATTTATTGGATGAAAGACTGAAAATTGTAAAATGGTTATTACTTTGGGAATTTCAAAATTCATTTTTCTGAACGAACTTGGCTGATAAAGTAAAACAAAAAATTTATTTTTTGTCAATCGAATAGAGTGTTAAAACATACTCCATTTAAAGTTTTTTCAATCAAATCTAACCTTTTTAATTTCAATACAGATATCGCTTGCTTCAGTTTTTTCCTAAATTTGGCTGTTTACAGTAAGCGTCTGAAACAGCATTAAATAATTTAATAAATTCCAAAAATTTTCTTATTCGATATATATTCTTCTAAGATAAAGATTTTTTTCATAATCAAATAACTCCCAAATGAATGAAAAAAGAAAAACAAAAATTCAAATTATCAGGTTTATTTTGAAAATCACTTTTTGTTAAAGTGTTTCCAAGTCACGCAAAAGGTATCCTAGTAGAAATAATATAAGCTTCGACTCTTTTAGGCAGGTAGATCTTCAAACAAACAAACAATTATCTAGCCACCGGAACAAGTTTTCTCCTTCTATTCTTTCATTTGAGTAAATGCAATCCAACGTTAAAATATCTTTATCATGCTTACACTAATATTTGTTAACTAAATTGAACCATCTCAATCGACTGTATGTGTTCGCAAGTTCACCAGAAGGCATTGCATGTTGGCGCACTAGGAATTCTAATCGTATTTGATTTTCTGTTATTTTATGTTCTAAGGATGAATTAGTGGAGATGGTTATGTATCTGGTTGAATTTAACCTGCTCTATATTTGCAGTATTTTGCGGGTAAAGCAAAATTTGCATACATGATACTAAAAAAACGTTAAAATATAAAAATAAAAAATATGAGTTCAAAAATTAATATAACGATAAGGTATGTTTATTTTTTCCAGCTTTAAATGAAAATCGTGACTTTGACCCTATCTTAGCAAAAGAGAAAGCTTAATAGAAAGAATTATAATAAGAAATTTCTTACTTTAACAGTCATACTTTTAGAAATTAAAACACAATCTTGTCATTACAGAAATATTTTAAATTGAACATATATGCAAACAGATATTTTAAAATGACAACTATAACTCTTTTCAATGTTTTAAAACCAAAAATAAATTTTCTTTACCTGTAAATTTCTTTTCCTTTTTTGTTGCATCACTTAGCCAACAGTAACACCTATTCATTTAGTCGCTTCTTACTACATTTAAATTATTTAACGATTTTTATCAACTATTGAAGTATCAACTTTGCAAGTAACGATTAAATATGTTTTTGTTAAAAAATTTAAGCTTAACTATAGAATAGATGGCAATTGTATCATGTTTTTACTTGTGGCAACAAAAGTATAAATTGGCGAAAGAAAACATTTAAAAAAAATTCAGGTCGTTTAAGTTTATCATCCGTTATTTTTTTAACTATTCAAATTGTACAATTAGTAATTCAATTCCTCTTTGAGGGTTTCCCTTAATATATAAGTTTTCTGTAAAAGCAGAATAGGAATCAAGATAAAGTCACTAGATATTTTTAAACTTAAAATGAAAAACATTAAGAAATTAAAAGTTTAATTGAAACATTTCCAAAAAAGAAAATTCTGAATAAGTCTTCCCCTTTATTATATTGTGACGTTTATGTTTATCTAGCAAACAATAAGTTGTAACTTACTAATTTATTTTATCACCAAAAATCATAAAGAATTTTAATCGAAATAAAAAAAATTAAAGGAATACCCTATTGTAGATTTTCTCACTTTGTATCGATGTTTTCATGTAATTTTCTGGAAAAATGATAGTTTAAGATTATTTACAAGTAAAAGGACAAGTACGCATTTTACAATAACATTTCTTCATGTTTATTTTTTAATGAAAAATCCACACAATTTAATTTAGAAAATTGATAACATGCTGCATTTTTATAAAGTGTTTAATTTTTTTATGTTAATATCTTCTTTAGTTATCCTGTTCCAACCGTTTTTTTTACCGACCTAAATGTTTATCCCAATTATATATTTTCTTTAATTTAAATTGGTTTCATTTTACCAATAACATTGACAGTAAGTGCTTTATTGTAAAAATGTAATCGAGCAAGAAACTAGTAAACATTATAGCAGTATTTTTTCTATTTAATACATATTTAATTACAGATTTGGTAAAATTATGTTATTTTTAAGCATTTGTTATAGCCATGCACCTTTCTCTATTTATTTTCGCATAACTTAAAAGTTATATTGACATATCTCTATTAGATCAACTACTCATGTTTATTATTTTTTTCATTTTATTTTATTTTATTTCATTTCATTTTATTTATTTCATTTTCATATATAAAAAATTTAATAGATATGGCCATATATCTATTAAATTTTTTTGTCAGCTGCTAAAAAATTTAAAATAATGGCGACAATATTAAAGCTTAATGAAACAGCCTTTTTCAAGATACGTTTCGAAAAATATAAAACACAATTATTCTGTTCATATGACTTGAAATATTTAGCATTTGAATAATTCACATAACTAAAAAATGTTACTTCCTAATTAAATAGGAAAGAAAATTTTTAAATATAAAGAAAAGGACCAATGTTTTTCGTTCGTAAGGATATTAAAAACTATAAAAAAAGAAAGTATTTCAGCCGCTTTGTTTCAAACAAAACGTGAAATTCCCTTAGAGTTATGTTATGTAGTGCGATACACCAATTTTTAACACGTTAACAGGTGTTAACTCTAACCACACATTTTATTGTTTGCACTAACCACTTTGTGATTCACTAACTTATTTATAATCATGGTAAACAGTTTTATATTTCTCTCTATTTAAACTGATATTATACGGCAACTCTATCAAACGAAATGTCAAAATAGGAGAAAATAACAAAGAAGAATACAAAAAAAAAACAAAATCCTTGTGATTAATAAATTTTAAATAGTTTTGTGCAAAGTAAGTAAAAATTATAAATTATTAATATTTTATTCATTTGGTAAATTCTTTTAAATTTTCAAGCAGAATGGCTAGAACTTCTGCTAAAAGAAGCCGTGCGTCTGATGAGCAGCTTTGTCATATGGTTGACTTTATAGCAAGCAACCCGGGACTTGCTGCGGTAAATTTCAAAAGCTCCATGGAAAATTGGAGTGCGACAAGAAATGGAGCGAACTGTCCGAAACTCTAAATAGTCTTGGTGGAGCGGTTAAAGCGGTCAACCAGTGGCTTTTTTTATTTAAATTATTTTTCTAATGAATTTTTTGCTTTGTACTTTATTATTTTTGTTATTATTATTTTTTTTTAATTTCATTGAATGGTTTATCTTTTTATTTAATTTTTAATTTTTTAACGCTATACATTGCCAGTGTACAAATTTTTTTTTCAATAATAAATAAGTAAATGAATAAAGTCGTTTTATTTCTCAAAATCATTAAAAAAAGGGTTTAATTTAATAAAAGAGGCATATAAATAAATTTTTATAAAAATAATACATATACATAATAAACAAACACCTTTTTAAACGGATTAAACCACACAAAAAATGCTGCTGTTAATAAACCACAATTTGTTTTGCTAAAAATTACAGCTGACTGAAGCAGCTTGCTTTAAACACCAGTAGATATCATTTAAAGTGTTAGTGAATAGCAAAATGGTTAATTTTGTGGTTAACATTTTTAGACGAAACAATTGTGGTTTAAAAAGCATTGTGAATCGCACTACAGGTGTATATAACAACTGCAAAAATACCCATTGATAATTGTAAGTACCTAAAAAAGAAAATACTAAAGAAAAAAGCTCAGCTAAGTAACATACACAATAACAATAAAAAAATCCAATTAACTTAATACTAAATGGTGTTCTGTTAACGGTTCAAACAAATCATAAGAAAAGTGAATCTAGATTTGTATGTAAGATGGTTTCAAAATTTTTAGGACTTAATGTGATTAAAATCATGAAACGACACATCCTATATGGAGATGGCACAATCTTTATAACTTCCACATATTTTTTAGCAATTGTAAAGGTTTTTTGACAATAACTTGTAAAATGTTGTTTCTCAAGTATTCAAACTTCTGTGTTGTGCTGTAGAGAGAAGACTTGACTAATGATTTGTATGACTCAAGCGCTACCCTTTAAACTACTCACTTCATCACATCTTTTCCTATATTCTGGTTTTCTTCACATTAAGTGTTTATTGAAATTACCATAACATAACAGTCTGGCATTTACAAGACCAAGTTAGTTAACACAAATCTTGAAGTTTTATCAGAAAAAGAATTACTGTTTTTTATAAAAGCATAATCTTAAATTTAATAATTTTACTTCGTTGAGTTCCTAAAAACGGATTGAAATAAAAGTACAATAATAGCATGAAACCAGCATTTCTTTTACAAAAGCTATTTATATATTGTTAATCTTTTACATGTATGTATATGGTAATAACACAAAGCATTAATTAGAGTTGCTTTAAAAGCACAAAAAAAAACTTTAATTACGTTTCGTTGTATCTGCATGCATTTACACGACACAATAGATTGAAAAAAAAAATGCAAGTGTATATTAATAAGATTCGCACACATAACCATATCGGCAAAACACAAAATAAAAAGATATTCGTCACTTGACTTGAGCAAGTAAAAGACTTATTTTTTGTTATATACACTTTTTAAATAGGTTTTGCCAGCAATGTCATTTTTTAATAAGAAAAAGTTTTGTAGTTATACGAGTACGAATGAAAGTTGGTAAAAAATCTTTCGAATATTTTCTTTAGACAGATCTATATCATAAATAAAATAAAAATCAAGTTATAAAGAAATATAACTAAGCGATCATGCACTCATTTTAACATCTTTTGAATGGGAATAAAACCGAAAATATTTTGCATTTCGAATTATTTATTCAAAACGAAATAAAGTTTTCATAATAAAATAACTTTTTAATATCCCCAAATTAAATATTCTCGAAATAACTGGAATTGCAATTAAAAACCTTTGGAGAAAATTACTGAAAGAATACTAAATTGTTACAGCTTACTTTGTAATCTTGTATTTCTAAAGAAGCAAAAATAAGACTCTCTCCTCCAATATATATATATATATATATATATATATATTAGGGTGTCCCTTATTTTTGGACCTCAATATTTTTTTGCGCATACCCGCTAAAAAGTTTCGAAATAATCATAGAAGGCTCCAGAAAAAAATTTACTTTGATATTAGAATGATAACCCGTGCCGACTTGCGACAAAGTTAATTGTTGTAAGTATGGGTAATTTTTGGTCAATATTGGTATAAGTCATTATAATTTGTACGTATTTTATTCAATTTTCAATATTTTTTAATATTTTACTGTTGTGTTTTTTTATTTTAGTAATTTTTAATAATGTTAATTTATATTTAATATGAAACTAGCAGAACCTGGTCCGCTTCGCTGTTCCAAAATACATTTTTTAACTCCTTTTTTTTTGGAATTTTTTAGTTAATACATATGTATGTATAAATTTTCTCAATGTTGTCAAAATAACTATACATAACTATATAGATTTTATAAAAGTGATTTTCATATCATGACAAAATATTGTTAAGATAGCTTTGATTATTATATCATGATGTAGCTTTCGTATTCATTCCTTTCAAGAAAATGAGCTTTCATATATATTATATATGTCTATCTAAAAAGGTGATTCCCCTTTTTACTCAAATGGTAATTTGCTATTCCAATAGTGTGTTTCATAAAGTGCGGTTTTATTATTAAAAAAATGTCAGTCGAATTACGAAGTGATAAACAAAATATTTTCCTTATCGGACTGCCAAGCCACCAGATAAATGGTGCAAAATTACCATCTAATCGACAAGTTCTCACCGTTTTATTTTACAATATTCGTGAAGTCAAGCTGACTGTTAGTGAAAGTGCGAATCTTGTTATAAGAGAGTGCATTATATTTTGGGAAAAAGCCAGAATTCCTACGAAGGCAATCCCTAACTGCGTGAAGAAACTTGTTGATTTATATCATGTTTGGAGGGAGCTGCAAAAAAACTGTAAGAAACCTCAGTTGACTTTCAAGAATCGTGAAAATAATTTTGTAAAAGACCTTGATAACTTATTTGATATTGCACATGCAGATGCCTTTGACAGAATGAAGATAGAGGAAGACAAAGATTTCTTAAGGAAACAGAGAGAGCCAGGTCGACCGGGATGCTTAGGTGGAATCGACAAAAAATTGGCGGAGAAAGAAGAACGAGTTAGGCAAAGACGATTGGAAGAAGAAGAAAGGAAGGTAAAACAAAGAGAGTTATTGGCTGTTGCATCTACTTCTTCGATAGATAACTTGGAATGTCTTGAGAATTCGAATGAGGAACAGATTTCGAACTCTGAACTTAGTACTCAGATTCGTTACCCTGAAAAAAGTTTTAAAAGAGGCACGAAAAGTTTAATAACTCCTAAACTGGTAGCAGCTTTAGATCGATGCCAATTAAGCATAAGGGACTCAGTTTACATTCTCCATGCGGTTGTAGAAGCGCTTGGTCTGAACAGCGATGATTTCCCTATAAACAAATCCTCGATTCAGCGAGTTCGTACTCAAGCGAGAAAATCCAGGGCAGAAGCAATAAAAACTGACTTCCAGAATAATTTGCCTGACGTAGTCACAGTTCATTGGGATGGAAAACTATTACCTGGATTGGATGTACGAAGTTCAAAAGAAGAACGCTTGCCAATTATTGCTTCATTTGACGATAGAGAACAGCTTCTTGCAGTACCGAAATTAGAGAGTTCTTCTGGAAAACATCAAGCTGAAGCCATTTCAACTGCTCTCTTTGACTGGACCCTCCATGACAAAGTACAGATAATGTGCTGCGATACAACAGCTTCCAATACTGGCCGTTTCAGTGGAGCTTGTGCTATTTTGGAGCAGACTTTAGAAAGGGAATTGCTGCTTTTTGCTTGTCGTCATCATGTTTATGAGTTGGTCCTTAAAGCTGTTTTTGAAACCAAGGTAAAACATATTACAAGTAGCCCAGATATTCCAATTTTCAAAAAGTTAAGAGATAATTGGAAAAATATTAACACTGATAACATTGAGTCACCTCTAAATTTCGTTAAAGCACATATTGCTAAGACAAACATTACATCTTTGTTAACTTTTTATAAAACTGAACTGGAAAAATCTTTTGTTAGAGACGATTACCGCGAATTGGTTGAACTATGCGTTGTGTTCTTAGGAGGAGACACAGAGAATAAACTAAAACTCAGGCCCCCCGGAGCTTTGCATCAAGCGCGATGGATGGCGAGAGCAATCTATTCTATAAAAATATGTTTGCTTCAATCGCAACTTAAAATTACTGCAAAGGACAAAAATGCTCTTCAAGATGTTTGTTTATTTATCGTCACCTTGTATACCAAACCTTGGCTCGAATGTACAATGGCAGTTAAAGCACCTAACCAAGACTTGTCCTTTCTGAAAGCTCTAAAAGAATATGAAAAAGTAGACGCAACAAGTTCCAAGGCATCCATAAGCAAGTTTATTCATCATTTATGGTATTTGTGTGAAGAAACAGTCATGTTATCACTTTTTGATGAAGAAGTTGATACCAAAACCAAGACAAAAATGCTTAATAATTTAAACAGAGACGAAAGTTCAGATTCCTCTAAACGCTATGTCCCATCGAAGGAAGAAATTACGCAAAATTTGTTTGGTAAGTACTTAATATTTTCTTGTTTCTTTTTCAAAGTTTTGTGGTTTAGTTTTTGCTTATTTTAATGGTTTTTTCTTTATTTCAGATATGACGCTGGATGATTTTGTGACTCAAAGAAGCAAACGATTTCTATCTCGACTACAGATCGACGACAGTTTTCTTCGGGAAGACGTATCTTCGTGGGGTGACAATCCTGCTTTTTTGGAAGCTAGAAGACGATTAAGTCGTTTGAAGGTCGTAAATGACACTGCTGAAAGAGCTGTTAAATTAATGCAAGATGTTAATGGTCTTATCACGGCTGAAGAAGAGCAAAAACAGTTTTTGTTGCGTTGTGTTCAGGAACATAGAAATCTGTATCCAGACTGTAAAAAAACTACACTAAAGAGAAGTTACCCTAATTCATTATTATTATAATATTTAAATAAAAGTTTGTATTGATATTTTTTTAGTTTTACTCATATTTACTTTATTTGTTGCATTTTAATTAGTTTTGGATCAAGCCAAAATGTCAGACCAAAACACCATTTTTTATTAAACTTTAGAGCTCGGTCGGCACGGGTTGCAATCATGCTACAGATATGAAATTTCATATTTAAGTACATTTTAGCATTTATAAAAAAATTGGAGGGTATGCGTTTCGAAATTCGAAAAAAAAAAATTTTTTGCCATATAAGGGACACTCTAATATATATATATATATATATATATATATATATATATATATATATATATATATATATATATATATATATATATATATATATATATATATATATATATATATATATATATATATATATATATATATATATATATATATATATATATATATATATATATATATATATATATATATATATATATATATATATATATACTGTATATTGAAATCAAACAAGAGTAAAGACAAAAATTATATACAGAAAAGTTAACTTGTAACCAGAGTAAATTGAACAATTTAATTTGGAAAATGTATGCAACGGTTTTGTTTTATAAAAGAACAGCTAGGTACCTAGACATGTATGTAACTGCTGCAAATAAGATTGCAAATGTCTCCTTTGTTTCATTTCGTTAAGTGAAACCTAAACGTTAAAAACTTCAATTTGTAAATAGAATATTTTTAATTTAGTTACTCCATCGGGTGTTTTTTGGAAGCTTCGAAATTTGTTAGAAAACCAACTGATATAAGATATTTTAAAAATATAATCTACGGTTTTCAAAATTTTTAAATATTATTATATTATATTTTTATTTTTAAACCTATTATATTTATACCCGTAAAATAGGAAGCTTTCACATTTGTGTGAAAAAAAGTATTCTATATTTGAATAAAATTTCAAGGGACCTCCTCACAAAATTTTATTCAAATCCGGCCAGCAATTTTATGTGATGCGAAATAAACTGAATCCTTGTCGAAAATTTTTTCATTTTTTCTGGATAAAGGTAGAGGGATGTTAACTCCTAATTCTAACTTGATACTTGGAAACCCCTTGTTATAAATATTTTCTCTTAGAATAAAGACTTTTTTTTTTATTTTAATGAACATGCTTTAAATTTGGGTAGAGAGATCAGTTTATAAAATGTATTGAAAATATGTTACTAATGTAAGACAAAAACTCCTAATGTTTACTGTTTTGGGCTGTTTGAATTACATTTTAAAACTTTAGAAAACATAAGATCATTTCAGTATTAATAGGAAATCTGGAATATTAGTTTTGGTAAAATGTACGCCAAGAGATGTTAGCATAAATTGTTCTATACAGGTCTGTTCTGAAAATCACGTGATTTTAAATAACAATCTGTTTTAAACTCACACAAGAAAATAACTGATTATTTAGATTTGTGTTGTGTTTCTTAATATTGTAATTGATATATTCAGGCATGTCACACATTTCGATCGGAATGGTTTTAATTCCGTATCAACAATTGCGATAAATTTTGTTTTACCCTCTTCAGATTCCGATTGATTTTGCTTAAAAAGAATTGAATCTCCACTATTTATTTAAATGCTGCAATATTTTGCACACCAATGTAAACAACAAGACTAATCTAAGTAGGATACATCATCAAAGTAAATTTAAGAACCGCAAATAACAAAATTTTAAGGAAACTAAATTCCACTTTGAAATTTGAGTGGTTTCATTCCAAAAAGTTTTTCGTTTTCAGTTTTCTGAAGAAGCAATTTGTGGAATTAAAATCACTTTCGATAGGAATTGAGTTCTGTGACATACCTGATTAATAGAAATTCAAGAAATTCAAAATGCCTGAAGCTATAATAAATTCGAAAATTTTTATTTGCTTATAAGAGTACATATGTATGTACTATCATTTCCTTATTGAAGCTGATTGAAATGCTTGAAACTCGGCGTCAAATAAAAATTCGTAAAAAAAGGAAAATTATTATTTATGCAAATAATTTAGAAATTTACCACTCTTTTCAATGATGAAATTTGCTTTTATTTTGCACTTTATTTTGTCTATATTTGCGCAAAAATAAATATAAGTTTATTTTAATGTTAATTTTTTTTATTTTATGAATTTATATTTGACGCAAAGTTTTAAGCCCTTCAATTAGCTTCAATAAGGAAATGATAGTACAAACATATGTACTATTTAATATAAACAAATAAAATTTTTCTAGTTTATTTAAGCTTTAGGTACTTAATTACTTTAATTACTAGTAGAAGCTACATTTCTTCTTATTTAATTTAGCGTTTTTTTTAATTCGATTACATCAGACGTTAGCTTTAGATGTTCTTTATGTTTTTTTTTAATTAATTTTACTTTCTTTGACTTTAATTTTAATGACTGAAAACTTTGGTATACAGTTCTGCTTGAATGTTTAAGTTTTTTGCTATTTTTTTTTTTTTTTAACTTCATTAGCGTCAATTTTATTGGCATTGGAACTGAAGCCTCTTGCCAAGTGTGAACGTTCCTCCATAAGCTTGACCAGTAGATTAAACTGCTAAACGATTGTTATTTTTATACTTATAAAAGAGAATAGAATAGGATAAAAAAAGTTAATTTCAATAAGCATAATATAACAATTTTAAAGCAAACATTCTTTTGTTAGCGTTAATTTTAAAAGTTAACTAAAAAAAAAAACATTTTTGTAAACATTAATTTCAACGACAATATTAGAAAAAATTAACACTAGATTGCGACATACATAATACCAATTTGTATAATAGATTAATTTTTTTAGTTATATATTTAAAGATAACGATTTGCATCATACCATTAAAAAAAAAAAAAAACAGACGATATTCGACACGACAACGATAGCCGTAATAAGGCTAAATATATTAATCAAGAATTTAAAAAAGTGAACAACAAAGTGCAAATCTAAAAAATCAGTAGTTTTCTTGTGTTTACGAAAACTTAAAACTACACCGAATAATTGAAAATCGCATGATTTTTAGAATAGCACCAAATCTTTTGTGTGATTTTAAAATCGTTCGTGATTTGAAATAACGTAATTTTTTAGAACATACCTGATACAGCCCGTTCTTAAATTAGAAACATAAGTATAAACAAGATACTCCTTACATGCTGTTCTAATACAGTGTCAGTTTCGCAGAATAAGTATTATCTTCTAAAAAATATACTAACTGCTGAAGAAAAAAGTATTCATGAGCATTGTTGAATTAGCAAAAAATTTTCTATACAACAACCAGGACTTTAACAAAAATAAATAGAAGACACATCATTTAAAATATATATTCTAAGCGAAAAATTAAGAAAAAATAAGCAAGTGATTTCAAATCGACAGTAATTAATTTAACCGTTTTAAGTCAAGTATAGTTTGAAGGCAGAACACCTTTTGCGTGATTTTAAATCACTTTGACAAAAAATGATTTACAAAACAGACATGATAAATCAGTTTTTGCTTAATAGATTAAAAAGTTATATTTGCTCCTAATAAAATCGTGATATTATTGTATCCATTTTAGCTTACTGGTTATAAATGTTATTTACTTAACATAAAAGAATATAAAATAAAATTTTTTGCTTGCAATCAAGAAAAAAATTCCACAAATCTTGTCTGTAAGTTGAATATAATCCTCATTGCTTAATTTTTTTTCTGTTTTTCTACTTTAATACTTTTCATCGTAATCAATTTAAAAAAAATTTTAACAAAGTGTTTGCCAAATAAAAGCGAAGAGGATCTAGAAATAATTGCTTGAAAGTTTTGCGTGCACTGTTAAGGTGTAACGTTAATTTAGTTCAAAAGTTAAGTAAGCATCTTATGTACTTTGGTTTTCTATTTTAAAATTTATACTGAATATAGAAAAGATAATTGCATAACTATCGTGTATCATATTCTATTAAATCTTTGCTAAAACGAAGAGCGTGCTTAATAAGCACAAAATGTGTATTTGATTTTAGTGATTAAATTAATTCTAAATATCTTATAAGTTAATTTGCCTCAACAAAGAAGGGTTTCAATTTTGGTATTAAGTTAATTGGATTTATTTAATTTATCGTTGTATATGTATTATTTTCTCGATTTATAAGCAAATAAAGAAGGATTTCGATTTAATTACATAGAAAGGATAAAAAACTTTATTTTCAGAAACATAATATCCTTATCATAGTTTATTTATTTAAATATAATCATTAACAAAGCTAAAGTTTTAACTAACTATTCTTCATGTATAAGTAACAGATTAAATTGAAGTTATCAATTTAAAACACATTGAAACTTATAGCACATTTTTCTTTTGTGGAAAACTGTGAAAAGTGAAGATTGTATACGTCTTAAACTATTTATGATTGATATGTATTAATGAAGTATGAAATTCAAGAAAGTCCATATAAAGCCCCTAACAAAATAAATAAGTCTTGACTTATAATAATTATAATGAAATAGTATCACTTTCTTTTCATTGCTTATTACTTAAACATACAAGAACTACTAAGATATATTTTTTTTCTTAAATAATTAATTTTTGGAAAAAGAATACTATTATTTTTGTGAGAACATGCTTTTTCCAATGGTAGTAAAGTCTTAGCTGCGGACAAAAAATTTCTGATAATTATTTACAAAATAATAATTTTATTTGCTATGAAAAAGATAATAATATTGAAATATTAAGTACAGGCAAAACAATGACAAATGTTGACACACAAAACATAAGTGAAGTTATGTCATTGTCATGTCCTTGAACGTATTTCTATTGTTAGTACACAGTTGCTAAATTATGGTTATTGTTTTGTTATTTAGGAGCACTACTGTTATTGTCATGAATTTGTTAAAATTTAATGTAAAGTTTATCACTTATAAAATTAACAATTATTATAATTTTGTTTTAACTGACATGTTAATTGTTAGTCTTGATAAGAAGAATCACAAAGCATTATGAATTTATTATAATTGAAATATAAATTTTGTACCTTAGTAACGCCCTCAAATCTTTACTGGATTTAATATTGCGCAGAACAGTGCTAAGTCTGTAACTTAATTTAATGTCGTATTTGCATATCAAATTGTCCAAATTGTTTTAGGTTAAATTGATTTTTTTTAATAATTTTTGAATTTTTTGAATATGAAACATTGAGAATACCTTCAAAACGAATCTTTATGATTAAGATATGAAAGAAATTTTTCAGCATGGCTGTGAAGTTGGAAGGCTTCTCAAATAACTCTTTAAACTAATAGAGAATATTAAAAAGCAGATTGGTTAACTTGAATTTTCATTATGTTTGTAACTGCCATTAGTCAGAAGATGAATTGTATGTTGCAGCCTTATATATAATTGTTATATTAACTCTTAAAACGGAATGGTTAAGAGGTAAGTAGACTAATTAATTAACCATTTCATAAGCATTGAATGATAAACAATGGTAACAATTTTTTGCATTACTATTATTTTCAGTAATAGAAATGCGTTTGAATGAGAAGAATCATTTCAAAGCATTACCTTTAACAAAAGTAACTTCTTTCTCTTGTACTGTAAATAAACGCTCTTAGCATACTAAATCATTATTTAAAATTACACATTTATCACAAAAATTTTGTGAAATATATAGGTCCGATCATTTTAAGGAAAAATAAGATACTATAGGTAGATATATTTGTGTTCGTGTAAGTAATAACTCGTACTAGCTTAAGTGATAAACCGTCTCTATCTCATTAAAATCAGTTCAGTATTTGAATAGTAGTTAACCATATTTAATTCTGCCACTACACATGCGAAAATCAAAATTTAGTCGAATATTTTCCATAGTGCAAATTCATACAAATTAAACCAGCTACCACATAAACACATATTTAACAAATTTTGTTGTAATTAAATGTATGATTTAGTCTTGTGTTAGGTCTAAGCAATTCTATTGTGTACAAGGCAAGATCTCGTTATTACGTGCGTTTATTTGCGACCAATTTGATAACCATACACAATATTATTTAAGGCGATCACTCAGCAGTGGTCGTAAAAAAAATTTATAGTCAATAAATAACTTTGTGCGTACTATCAATACATTGTGTTAAATATTCTGTTTTGTTTTAAATATAAGAAAATATAAAATGAACTCTAAGACTTTAAACCTTAACTTTTCATAAAAACTTAAGATTACTTTTAAAATACATAAGAAAGACCTTGTATAAATCAAATATTTAATAGAAACGTGTATTTATTATATATAATTCTTACCATGAACGGATATCAAACATATTCTCATAAACATCAAAATGAAGTATTCTTTTATATCAAGCTTAAAGATGACCCAGGAGCTCTAAGGAACTTGTTAGTTTTTGGTGAAATGAATATCCCACCAAAGAAGTTTGAAACTTTTTGTGTAAAAATTTTTTTGCTGGGTCTTTTTCTTAATAGAATTTTAAATAAATTTTTTTCTGTCTTACAGCTGTTGAACTAAAATTTCTAAATGTCAAATACACAAGTTTTTTCAATGATATAAGACCTGGTATTAGGAAACATATGTTAAAAATTGCCTATTTTACATAAAAAATATTTAAATTCACATGCAGCTATTTTCTTAAATCGTTTTTCTTACATAAATCTAAAGAATTTACGGCTTGGTTACATAAGTGCGTGTTCAGCCATAAGAATAATTTCCAATGTCTTGTTCTAGAGGTTGAAGATGATTAAGGAAAAAAACAAAATAAAAACACTTCAACACTCAAATCTAAGAGAAATTAGTGATACAACTGTGTTTTTTTTTCGAATTGTCCCATTAAATGCTACACTCGCAAAAAAAAAATAAACGACATTTTAATAAAAATCCAAAACAAAGTTTTTACAAAAACCACAGTCTTTGATAACATATAGATAACCCTAAAAAATATATAAAACTAAAAATATTAATAAAATGTGAGCTGTAAATACAACGTGATTAAATTTTTAAGTCCCCGTCCACATTTTGCAACTTTTGTTGCGCAACTCTTGAGTTTGTTGGTAAAAGAGGAAAGACTAATAGAAACGGGTACATTGTTTTATGTCCCAACAAAATATTAGACAAAACCTTGAAAAACACTTACCTTTGTGATTGCCATTCTTTGTTACTCGCTTACAAAACACATTATATTTTTTCGCAAATAAGGGAAGTAGTAATTGAACTTGTTCTTGAAGAGAGTGAGTATTTGCTCATATTTTTTTATCTAATTTTTGCTCATGTTCACTAATTTTACATAAGTGAGAATCTGCTTTCCTTTTTTTCCTAACTGCATATGTGAGAGTATGAGTGCTTTTTTTCTTTTTCATCAAATGATAATTTTATTGTTTTGCTTATTTTACTTTGCTCATGGATGAGAAATGAGAATATTTAATTTTGCTCATCCTCATGTGTGAGAAATGTGAATATTTTATTTTACTCATCCTCAAATATAAGAAATGTGCGTTTTGGCAGAAACATAATGAAAACAACTAGGTATTTAGAAGAAGTATTAAAATTTCTTAGAAAATGAAATGTCTTATTTTCTTGTATGTGCGATTTTGCATATACACATATTTATTTGTTTATTATATTATTAACATTTTACATGAACTTTTATTATACTTGAGGAAATACGTGAATTGGTCAGAAATAATTTCGAAAGAAAACTGTACTTTGAAAATCAGCAAGATCGGTTCATGTCCCTCGAGGCACTCAGCTTAACATCAGGCCTGCCTCTAATTTTTCTATATTACTTGGAAAAATGAAGTAACTCCAATAAAATAATAAATATATGGACCGATATAGAATAAAGAAATAAGAAAAAATCATCAAGTTAGGAAATTGGCGCTCGCCCATATTTTACGAATTGTTGGCTTCTGAAATTTTCATAAAAATTTAGATTGTCAACGTGGTCAATACAGGTATCATTTAAAAGCTCTTTAAGTGATCTTTTGGGAATACTAAAAATTAAAAAAAAAAAAATACTTAACCCATTAAGAATTGAAGACATTTTTATGTAAGATTGTATATCGTACTTAATATTTCTTTTTTATTTTTTATATTTATTTTCCTGAAAGGAGGTACTTGACTAAAACAGATTAACATACATGGTGAAGTATATATAAGATTCGGTATATCCAAAAACATCTCCCTTACTTCTTTAAAATTTGACTTAACTTAAATGTTGGTAATTAAAAACGAAATTGTTCTCTTAAGCAGTCATTTCTTTATTTTTTCCCTCCGTATATGTTTTATTCGAAAAAAGAAAAAAAAAACAAATATTGTTTGATTTATTAGCAGCAATTTGTTGCGTTTTTTAGATTCAGATAAATTACGATACTTCGTTATTTGATTCACAATGCAGTTTCTTTCTTGGCTGCTTTTACTATTGGCTTTGTGTTCACCTAAAAAATATCGAATACAAGTTGTTTAAAAGGTTTACAATTCTTAAAATATTTAAAGTATGAGTGAATTTATGTCGCTAGGGTTTAACAAAATATCTTTGAAAGGTATAAACTCTAGTTTTAATCGATATATAAAATGAATTAATGATTGCTATTACCAGACCCATGTTTACCTGTACGACGCTGCAGAAACCACAACATTAGAAAGTGGGGAATATTAACCGCTGAAGTGTATTGGGAAACGTGTGAGCGTGTGAGAGTAAATAAACTTTGTTTTTCTCAATCAGAAGTAAAAGTAACAGACTTAAATTTAGTTTCAGATGTGTTAAAAATTAAAAAAGTTCTCATCGCCGGCGTGAGTCATTATATAGATATTAAATAAAGCTAAAACAATGACCATACCAATTTTGGCTATAAATAAATGTTGATTTAAAAAAAAACAAGCTAATTACCGGCTTAGTCCGTCCTTAAAACTTATTTTACCGTTACAAAAATCAAAATTTTGAAAAATTAAAATTATATTCAAATTAAAACCGCTGTAAGTTTATTAAATGAAGTATTATTACTTAATAGGAATATATAAATGAGGTTTTATTTCATCACGTTTTTCTTTAAAATTGAAAGGTTTTATAAGTCATTAAACTACTTGTGTACATTTAACTCTATCTATTCAAACTGAATTTTTCTGTTTTCTAATTGAAAAAATTCTATTATTTGACCAAGAACAAAGCTCTTACCTTTCATATATATATATATATATATATATATATATATATATATATATATATATATATATATATATATATATATATATATTTTTTTTTTTTTTTTTTCTACATCACCACATCCTTCTTCTTAACTTTTTAGAACAAATGCGTGTCAAGTTTGTGAACATGTTAACTTAAAGCTTTTTTGTCGAATTCAATAACCTATTTATAATTTTCAGATTTAAAGGTTTAGAATTAGATTTCGAAATTAAGAGATATAAAAATTGGTTTTCTTTACAGCAAGTTATTATTTTACGAATATAAATTTTATTTTGTCTTGTAAATACTCAGTGAGTATAAAAAAGTTATATAAAGAAATATAAATAAATTGTTTGTTATAGACATTTTTACTATTTTAAATGAATTGTTATCATAAGGTTCGACTTAAAGTCTTTTTTGTTAATAAATAAAATAAAAAAAATCGTTGTTTTAATTTTTTCAACATTCCGATATTTCAACGTTGTTGGTCATCTTCAGGGAAATGAATTTATATTAATTAATTTTCAGTGTAGTCCGTTGTTTATGAAAACACTTTGTCACTGAATGTTGATAATAAATATTTAGGTTTTCTTTTTTCCAAATATAAGAGAAATGATAAAATAAAATACTTATAACTTCTCAATCAATTTCAAACACAAAATAAGCAAAATATTTCCTTTTTTCAATAAGTAGTTTTTTATATGTCATTCTGAAACAAAACTGATTTAAAAACAAAATGTTTCTTCGTCTTTTTATAGACAAAATGGGCAATCATCATGATATAAACAAAATCTAAAAACAAATATAAAATGAAAAAGAGCAAATGAACTTCAAACTGAATGAGTTCTTCATAACAGTTAAGAGGTAATAAATTGAAAATTTAGAAAATATAATAAAAGTTAAAATGATTTCATTTTATTATGTTTTTTTCTGAGTTGAAGTGGCCAAACAGTTTTAGCATGTAACCAACTGAACAATTCTAAAGCGGTGAAGGATTAATATAGAAAACTATAGTATAAAGTATAGAAGTTAGAAATAGAACGAATTTAAGCCGCTTAATGTTTACTTGGTCATGATTTCAATTTATTTTATGGACTTTTTTATATCGTGTCATTAAATACAATTTAATAATTATTTTTATTTCTGCTGTTTTAATATTTTGTTTAACTAAAAACCAAAACAAAAATATTGAAATTTTAAATAAAATCATTTAATAGTAAAATAAATTTTATTGATGTCAACCTAGGTTAGGCTAAAATAAGCGTTGATTCAGTTAGAATAACTGGGTACGTGTATTGCATTATCAAAAAATATTTCTTTAGAGTAAATAATTTCACAATTTTGTAAATGTTTTTTAAACTACACATTTTTATCTAAAAGTTTAACCCTGGAGTGGAACATTAAAATAGAAGTTTTTCCGAACATTCATTTTAAGTAATTGTTCTTTGTTATGTTTGTGCGGTGATGTTTCTAGTAATGAACTACCTATTGAGTTTGTAATAAATTGCACTTTGCAAAATTCTCACAAACCTGAAAAGTATTCGTAAAAACTTTTTGAAGAGTCTGACACTAATACGGTTTGCCTACAAAATGCCCAATAATTTTACTGTAAAAAGATGTCCAATAAACAGTGTGAAAGTTTTCTCCAATTAGTTATGCCAATTGGTGCGTATACTTTTCCAAAATACAGTTCAAAATACAGTTACCGTACCGTTACCGTTTTTAAATTCCTTTTGTAGTTACATGTTCACTATGCACAACAAAATGTATATAAATTGTCACGTCACTTTTAACTCGTTAGTAATTTTTTTGTTATTTAACATAAGTTCATTAAAAAACTTTAAATTTAGATTTAAAGCCACATTGGTGTAGATCATTAGAAAATACATATGGTTACTCTGACGACATTGTAATTTCTGGTAAGGTATGGAAGGCTGTTAGTTATCAGCTCCGGAAAAACAAATCTTGAATCTAGAAGTGATTTCAGATCTACCCACAAAGAAAAAGTGTTACATATATAATTTAAAACATAAATTTTATAGACTGCGTATCGGTAAAAAAAACTTTTAAACAAAAAAGGTAATAAAAACAAATTTTACAACTAAAGGGTGTGTCCACAGTGATGTTCACTTTACTTATAGTCCTACATATTTTATTTCAGCCGTAATGGAGACTTGAAGTTTGCGCTAAATATATGTTTTGCTATGGTAACTTCTGCAACAGATTGTAAAAGCATAAAATTATAAGGAAGGGAATGGAAATTCGATCGATATAAAAATAATAAGCTTTTAAGCTTCGATGGATTTCGAACGATTTCAAAAATAAACCAAATAAACCAAATAAACCAAAACGATTTCAAAAATAAACAAACTATTAACAATTAAAACAAGTTTAAGCATTATTGATTTCAAGCCGTTTGTTTGTTATAAGAAACCTGTATAATTTTAGATGTGACACATATCAGATGTGATTTTGGCACATACATTCTTATCTTTTGAGACATAATAGTAGGAACTAATGAGTTAACAGAGATTGTGTACTACTCAATTCGTTTTATCAATAGCTCAATAAAACAGAATAAATATTAAAGAGTTTTCCCAACGAGAGGGAATTAAGACTACGCTATATATCTTGAATCGTAATAGGCAGATACTTTAAATTACAAAGACTGTTTAAGACGAACATTTGAGGGTTATGACTTACAAAAATCGCGTTTTACTTCACTATAAGGGAAGAACAATAGACAGACGAATATAATTTGCACGTATTTTGTATTTTGCAAATAAAAGTTAATATGTAAGTAGAAGTGACCTAGGAGTTTCAACCTTTATCACTTGCATCCCAATAGGAAGCTTCTTAAAATACACACGAATTTTATGTTACTATATACCTGATAAAACAACCGGCATTCTTTGACAAATCAGTATATGCGAGCGCTTAACATTCAAAAAGCATGTATTTTTTGACAAATATAGCAAATTATATCAAAAATAAGGAGTATAATAGTAAATGACATTATATTATGCATTAAGATGACAGACAGTCAAGTACTAAAAGAAGTACCGAGAACGGAATAAACGGATACTTAAAGCTTTGACGTATTATCGCTTAGAAATAAATTTTAATTTTTAGTATATAAGGTTAATTTTCTTGTTATAAAGTCTTTTTTACTTTACTCACTGTAAACTTTTTAAAAGCTCATTTATGTTATATATTGGTGTCCCATTTAAATGTTTACTTAAAATTCAATATCTGATAAAATAGAATATTCCGCTTATTTTAGTTAGGTGCTGAAAGCGGATGCAGTGAATTAGAAATGAATTCATTACATTTTGCCAGAGTCAAGTTTTTGCTGTTTTTCTTGAAAATCCAAAATTAATTCAGATCTTAAGTTATATAAAAGCGTTGTTGAAATCCAAGTAAAAAAATTTTAATTTTTTTCCAAAGTTTAGTATTGTTTTTTTGATTTTCCATAGTTTTATAAGCAATCTGTTCTTGATAGTTTAGTTATATGACTTCTTCTATTGTATCATTTAAGCTTTGTGGACATGAAAATTTAAAATGTGCGTAGTAGCTTATCTTCACCAGATGTTAACAACTTAATGGCTTGTTTTCGGGCCACCGAATAATTTTTCTATAGTTGACAAAGTTATACCAATTTACCGATCACTTTTAAATATATTATTTAATCGTGGCCAAAAATGTAATCATTTTTAAAATTATGTTTAAAAATTCATTTCAATTATTTTGTTGTGTTTTGAACCATTTATAATAGCATATCAGGTGGCATATTTTACTTTTTTGACTGTATAAAAATAATTGAATTCAAATTTGGTTTCTTGTGTCTATTACCTTTTCCAGATATTTTTTTGAGTTTTTTATAAATTTTAAAATATTTTGTTCTTAAACGAGTGAAAATTCATAAAGCAAGATAACCGCAATTAACACGTTATTAAAACTTACGAATATAAGTAAACTGCTATCGGAAACCTTGCAGGTCTTGCAAATGTTGCAAATAGAACAGAAATTTGCTACGCCGTAGCACATTTACATCGCTAAAAACTATTTCATAATTCCAAAAGCATTAATTTGTTATGGTTAATTAACGAAAGCTTTAACGATTAACAAATCTAACTTCCATATAATTAATTGATATTTCTAAAAATCAGTTGTTGCAATAGGTTTGCTATATGTTTTAGAAAGACCTTGCAGCAAAAATTGTTGTAAATACGTAAATATGTAAGATATCACTTTTTTTACAATTTGTTTTTCATGATAGCATTAATTGCTGACATATCAAACTACAAGAAAAATTAATAATTAACTATATATTTTACCCAGAAAATTAAGGAAATTTGTTTAATATGACTTAAAATAATTTAAAAATTATTAAAGAGCTAAAATTTTGAAGGTCCTGACCACGGAGACAAATAGAGAAGCGTATCTTTAACTTGTCTAAGTTCAGCCTTCTTAACAGCCTGCAACTACTAATCATTCATAGTTTATGATAAATTATATAACGATCTCAAAAGAGTATTCGTTTCTTCCATTTTTTTTTTTTTGGCTTAACTTATAACCATTTTTGCTTTAAAAGGGAAATGTTTGATGAAATGCTTTATCCCCGTTTTTTTAATATTAAAATCTGTCTCAACTAATTGCTTTCACAGAGCTATAATTATATTTTATAAAATCTGATTATCAAAAATCTTCTTTGTTTAAACTCGTAGAGCCTCGTCATGGTTATGTTGAACTACCTTGGTCACTGGTGAATATATCTGCAAAAGATTTTAGATTCAAAATTAAACTCGGCAGCATTTTTTGGTATAAACATGATAATAATCATTTCGCCATACATAACTCTAGGAAACAAAATAATTAAAAAGACGTTCATTAATTGAGATATAAGAGAAATTTCCTTTTGCGTATGACTTATTTAACAATTAATTTCTTTAGTCTGAATATAAATATTTTTCACATTCTCAAACACCTAAATATTTCTTATAAACTTTTTAAACATGTAATTAAGTGACATTAAAAAAGTTCGTAACAAAAGATGAAAAAACTGTTTAATTTTTTGAGTGTTTGGTGTTATTCATCACCAGCACCGCCAGTAGAAAAGCCGCTGACTTTCTATCTAGACCAACTTTTATTAAAAGTTGTTTGAACTTTTTCTAAGTATATAATTAAATTTTAAGATGTGGGGTAAGTAATTATAAAATATTTTAAGGCAAAAAAGTGGTGGGAGAAAAAAATAAATTTTTCAAAACGATTTTATTGAGTTTTAGACACAATTAAAAGAACGAGGTTTAACACATCCCCGACCCATACTTTGGATTTATTTATTTAAGTTGGTATTAAAAAAAATTATCTAAATGTTCATTAACTTTCTTCTCGTTTTTTTTTTATGATTTTTTTTTTTTTTTTGTCTACATGTAAAATAGTAACAGTGGAGAACACATATTTTGTTCAACAAATTTATTGTATAACTAATTTATGAAGTTTATTTTCTTGTAAATAGCGGGCGGAAGTATAAAATTTAATGCACTCGACAAATCAATACAACCTTACGATTGCCATTATGTTTTTCGCTATTTAGTTTTCTGACAAAATAAAAATTTTGAAGCAGTTTCAGAACTACTTTTTGTGATGTACAAGACTATAACTCAATGATTCGGTGTTTAATATAAGGTATAGATAATTATCAAATATCTTTGTGGTGAAAAAGTAATCCTTTATTTATTCATTTAAAATTTTTTACTTTTTCGTTCTCTTACGTGTCATGGCTTACAAAAATAATTATATAAGAACATTTATAAAAAAAATAAAGGTTTTACTACAGAACTTTTTTTTGTTATAATATGGCTTTATGCATGTTATAAATTGAACTACCTCGTTCCTTGCATACACCAAATGCATAAAAATATACATGTCTTGAAAGTGTTTTAGATTTAAGAATTAAGAATCCTTAACAAGTTTAATAATAATAATTAGTTATAGGAGGTTCATTTTAAATAGAATAAAAAATAAATGTTCACCAAAAATATAAGCAAAGAAAAAAAATAAATAAATAAAATTGCTTAAAAAGGCGTTGATGTCTTTTTGATATATATAAAATAATATTATTGTTCTATATGATCTATATCTATATTAATATACCTTGGTCTGAATTAAAAATTTATAAAAGCCCTAAAATAAGAGGAATAAAATAATTTTTAATGGATTGTAAAAAACAAGAGCAACCTGACATACATAAATGAAAAAACGAAGCAAAAGGGATATAAAAGTTGTTTTAATATTATATATTCATTTTTTATACTTCTCAATATTTTATATACACAATTGTTTGGAAAATATTACTCGCATCAGCCTGAGTATTTAACCTTAATTTCTTTAAAAAATTTTGACAAAAATTTTTAACAGACAGCACATATCAAATCTATCTTTGTACAGCCCGAATCTAATGAAACTTTAACAGCTGAGAATTGCTCAAACAGTGATAAAATCACAACTAGTAAAATTTGCTAAGCCTTGATTTAAAGATTTTTTAAATTAATTAATTCATTGAGGTTTATTTTTTTACGATTTTGTAGCACAAAACCATTCTTTATACTTTTCAGATAAGCTAAACTGCATATGTAAACAATTAATATGTCAGCTTGGCTTATTTTTTTGCAATATAATCACACTAACAATTTAAAAGTTTAAATAGAATTTGGTTATTACCAACTTGCTTTTATATTTGTACCGTTTGAGTTTTTCATTATATTTAAATGAATCTTACAAGCACCTTAACAAAAGTTTCATGTTGCTTTGAAAATAGAAACTTTCTTTAAATTTTAGTGTTATTAGGATAATTGTATGAAATTTTTGTCAAAGTGCCTGCAACACTTACTGCATAATGTTGCAAGTTTAAAATATCACATAGATAAAATTTAAAAAATTTATATTTGTATGGCATATACGTTATTGTATGCCATATAAGCATATAAAAGACGAGATTTATATTATTATTATATTTAATGTTAACTCTAAAAGAGTATATTTGCTAACGCATTCACACGTTTATAATAAACAATATGACAGAAACGATATATTTTAAAATTTAATAAGCAGTTTGTAATTTACTAAGCCGATTTAAACAAAACTTTATAAGTGGGTAGCGGAATATCAAAGTTTTGTGTTAGATCTTTTCAAATCTTGCATTAGCAAAGCTATTATGTCAAAAATTAGTGCACTTTGTGGGGCTACTAGTTAAGGCCTGTAACATAAAATACGAACCTTAAAATTATCCTTCATATTTAGTTAGACAATTGCATTGGAACCCCAGAGCTAGATGAACTTCTCTTATAAAATTGTTATATTATAATGAAACTCAGTTTGTTCAATTCTAATAAAAATGCAAAATTTTGGTCAAATCAGGAGCATCAATCCCTCTTTGATAAAAAGAATTTTATTTAATGGATCGTTAGTTGATTTTTACTTATCTAAATTGCTCTAATATGCTCGAATTAAATCTGTTATTACACTAAACTTTGACTTTAATACTTATGTTTTTTAATTCCAAATTCTCTGTCCACATCTGATTTTTTTTATTTGTGTAGTCTTATTAATTACACTTACTAAAATATAACATAAAAAAATAATAAAAATGTTTAATGCTTACTTTTTATCAATAATCACATAAAAAAGAAAACAAGTTCATATTTTCTTGCAAAAAGAAAACTTCTTACTATAAAGTTTTTTTTTTCAGGGTCTTAAAAAAATTCATAAGCGACATTATTTAAAATTACTTTGCGAAATTCTCATTTCAAGTTAATAATTTACCTTACAAATTTTTTAACTTACAATTTTTTGTTCGTTTATTTCTTATTACGCCATACAAGATAAGATTTTTATTCTGGCAGCTTTAGTTTCACTATAATGAAACCCAGATTTCGGATTATATTTAAAATATTTCAAAAATTGATAAGAATCTTCTTTTAACTGTCCGTTTTCCCATACCTTGTTTATGAATCGCATCTTTCTAATAAATAAATAATTTGATACAATACATCTCACTTATCGAAAAATACATATGGTTATCAAATTTTGAAATAAAATTTTACCTTTATTACTGACTTGTAAAATTTTCCCCTACTGTGCACCGTAATATAGTAAAGGCATTTAAAAATATTTTCCTTTCTTTTGTCACGACTATAAAGAAAATACAACACATTTTTTATGCTTAAAAAAATCTGCAATAAGTGTTGAAAATATTTCCAGCACCACGACGCCTTTATTGTTGTTTTTTATGAATATCAATGCTTATATAAAAATACAAGAAGTATATGTGAAGTACTTGTGTTTCTACTATAAACAAACAAAGGTAAATATGTAGCAATATGGAAGAAAAAGATTTATGTAAAAATACCTTAGATGTTCTCATGCTTATAAAGTAAACTATAAAATTTTACTTCAAGGTTTAAAATAAGTATACATGCATACATACAAAATGTAATAAATAAAAATAAAAGATTTAAGAATACATTTTGTTATGGAAAGGTAAATATTAAAATATTTTCTTTTATTTTGTTGACACAATACATTAGTTACAATTTACAGTAGCAAAAAATAATATTTTTCTTAAGAAGTAAAAAGACTAAGACTTAAAGAAGAAACTGTTCCAATTAAATTTGTTGTGGAATGCATTTCAAGTTAGCTTTAGTTTTTCATTTAACGACATAAAAATTTACACATGAGGAATAAACTTTTCCTTAATATATGTCATTATTATTCGTTGTGAACTAAAAGTCGGTAAAAGTAGGAATGGTGCAAAAAGTTATAGTTTTAATAGATTCAACGATTTTAAGTTTTTTCATTTAATTTTCTTTATAGACCATAAGTGAAACATTTAGCTCTATCGACTGCTTTCTAGTGGTTATTATCTCAAGGACCACCCCGAATCATTGTCATCGCCAAGAGCTCATGGTCTATCTCGGAGGCGCCATGATCTGCCGATTGAATTCAATTGCTACTTCTAATTGTATTTTCTACACGTCAAAGGAAATCAATTAAAGTTTTAAAGAAATAATCTGAACCTCATTTGGAACATAAGAAGAATGTATTCGGGATTTGCAAATCCGTTTCAAAAACACCACAGCACAAATATATAGAGAAGTAATGCAATTTGAAAAGTTTGTGGGGAGAGCAAGAATTATTTTTAACTACGATCAGATAAGTCAAATATTTGACCAAAAGAAGTATTCATTTAATTATAAAAAAGGTTTTTTCTTTTTAAAATACTTATTAATGTATGTATAAATTAAAAATGTGTATAAACATATTTTTTACCAACCTAAAAAACAAAAATATTTATCAAAATATGCCTTTACACATGTTTAGATTTTACATATAAAATATGCAGAAAGCTCCTTTAGCTTAAATATGTATTTGATATACATGTAACTGCTATCAAAAGAAAGATTATAAGTTCTAGATCAACAACTTTGTAATAATTTTTTTCGCGTTTAATTTTCTAAACGACATTTTCCACAAATATTAAAAAATTACGTTTAGGTGGCTTTTTGAAAAATAATATATTAAATTAAAATTGCTATAAAATCAAAAGTCATCGAGATTCTCCTACAAAAATTTAAAAATATAGATTAAAGAATTTTTAACCAGCTGGTGAAATAAAATTTTATTTTTTTTTAAAGATTTTTTATTACAAAAGAGGATACCTTTCTTTATTAATAATGGGACTGTCGAATCTTTTCAGCAACTGGGAGGTAAGAAGCGAAATCTTAAAAAAAAATATTATATTTTATTTAAAAAGTGAATAGGGCTAGAGGGAGAACCGTAATTTGCAATTACTGTAGGCTGTATTTAAAATATTTTAAAAAATTTAACTACATTAGCACCACCTTTTTGGGGAAAATACTTCAATAACGATATTTTTTACATATTCTCAATTTAAAGGCCCCCAATTTTTTAATGAACGAAACTTTTATTCTAAATTTTAATAATAATACAGCAGGTGTCTTAAAGTAAAAAATCTATTCATTAATAAGTGCACTACGTCAAAAATACTAATTAAGTTAAAAAAATAAAATTTTCTTCCAAACTAAACATATGTAGATATAATCTACATTTTTAATAGATATTTTTAAGCTCTAATGAAATTGAAAAATTTTAGCATGTAAATTATGATATATTTAGTAGTTCATGAGATACCGAATATTTAATTATACGCACGACCTATCCCAATAGGTGTTACATTTGGAAAAGTCACTTGGAATCCAGTTTGAACTAGCTCAATTGCAAGATCTGGCATGTTAGCTTGGACTGCAGCTTGCTGTTTAATAATGCGATCATAAAATTAGAATACCGTTAATAAACTCAATAAGAGGGCATTAAGAAACAATTCATATTCGTCCAAATAAAGTCAAACGAATGATAGAAGTATGTTAATACATTAAATCTGCTATCCAGTGATTAAGAGATAGCAAGATAATGACGAAAATTACGAAAGAAACATTTTCTGTTAGTACTAGCTTAATTTAATAAATAATAATTCTTAGATTTTAAGAACGAATAATTCCTATTAGGCCAATTTTATTAAAGATTTTAAGAGAAAATTAAATTTTTTGAAATATATTTCTAAAATAAATGTTTATATTTAACTATTGTAAACAACTGAAATGTACAAAAAATATCAAATCTGCACTTTAACGTTAAGAACCTTGAATATGCCTCTTACATTACGATTATTGCCACTTTATTACAGAACCTTTTCTCAAGCTTTGGAAGTATTTGCAAGCAACTTGACAACACTTACGTGTTGTTTTTGATGAATATAAACGTAGATAAATAATAATGTATGTTTGTTCTTGGGAAAATGTTAAAAGTACGTGCGTTTTACCTTTTTACTACAAAAAATATAAAATGATATAAATTTTTATTACATAAAATGTAACATGTCGTTATTTGTAGACACGCACATGGTTTTTTCATATTATCAGGGATATATGACATTTTTTCGCAATTTTTTTTTTTTTAATTTTAGCTTACGGACAAAATGTTATGTAAGTTAACAATTTAGTTCAGTACTTGTGCACAGTGGCATAAAAACAAATTATTTTGGAAATCAATTGAAATATCTAACCGCAGTATTCAACTTGATTCTCAACATTTTTAAATCTTCTCCCACAATATCCATACCAGGTCATAACTGTGAGATTATTATATACCATAAATTCAAAAATGTCTAAAAAATATTTGTTGTTTATTAGGAAGAGATTATTTTCAAAGAAAAACGTTTAAAAAAAAATAACAAGTGAAAGTGCTATATATGGCGATGCCCATTACCGTATATGTTAATTTAGTAGAGTGATGTAAATTCAATAAAAAAAATATTTGGGTAACAGACTTAAAATTAGGAAAAAATTTAATTTACAACAAAATTTTATCGGCTCTTAATTGGTTGAGCATTTTTTTTAAATTGCAATATTTTCTTAAATATCTCCTCAACATGGGTTGATCTGATATCTTAAAATGTAAAGCACACAATAGCTTTTCTTTAAAATAAGAGTTTTCTTGTTGTTCGCGTGTGTTTGGTAAACAGAGCTATATAATAATTTTTTTCTTTCAAAAGTTGTCGAACACGTGTTGAGCACCAACTTTAGTCTTGATGATTAAAATGTCTGCTAGTATTGAAGAAGAATATCAAAATTCAATTTTAAAAAAGACGCATCAGTATACATAAAATGTTGTAGTCTCGGCAAGAAAAGGACAATAATTATTAGATAGTTGCAAAGAACAGTAAATAATTTCGTTAAAGTACCCGTGTTGTAAAATTAAAAAAAATATTGGGCTGTGGAAAGAACACAACACACACCGCGAATATACTGCGTATACTAGCCTGGATCCAGTTTTTCACGTCTTGCTGGAATAACTGCATGTTGTTTATTGTACAGGGTTTCTGTAAGATAAGCATACGATTGCTGAAAAATATCGATTAGTTCAAGTCTTCTGAATACATAGAGTACTGCAATGTGTATGTATGCGTCCTCATTTTTAAAGCGCGTATATTTTAAATTAGAGTTAATAATTACAAATAATTTTGAAAGATCCACAGTGTAAGAAAGAGAGAGGTTAAAAATAGTAAAGACGTATTCATTTCTTTAATTTCTAAAATTTTTATAAATTTTCGGATTTCACATTAAAAAAAATGTATAAAATGCAAATAGTAATGGCCTATAATTGTACTGCTTAAAGTTTTATTTTAAATTTTAGCTGATAAAATCATATTCCTTTTGACTTTATATTAGTTTAGAAACTTTTATTTTAAGTTTTATTTCGATTAAATTTAACCACGATACTAAAGACTATGAACTAAAAATAATATAAAACGTAAGAAGAAAATGACAAGTCATTACTACATTAAAAATGAAATCAATAACAAACTCTTCTGTGTGCATATTTTCAAGAACATAAAAATGCAATAAGTTCTTATTTACAAAAATGAAAAGTTTCTGCAAGTACTCGAGTGATGTAAAGTAAATTATAAAATTATCTGTCATTAATATCTTCATAATCTCTATGTATTTATAGCATCATATTTTGAATACTTTCATCTTAATTGCTTAAAAATATAAAAAGAAGCAAGAAAAACAATGAAATGGTTATAAATGCATTTTAATTATTCACTAGCTACAAAAGGACTATAACATTACAAGGTAATGTTAAAATTACATTAAATTGATCACGCAATGTTAGATTAACAGCACTTTAAAAAATTAGTCTCTGGTATCAGAAATCAAAATCATAAAATAATCAGAGCTGCTGTATTTAATGAAAACTATCTTATTAAAACCTAGAATGTCTCCTGTAATTTAAATATATCCGAACTAACCAAATCGAGCCCCTAAAAAATAAATTTACTGTAGTTCAGGTATCAATTTTATTTTGAGGTGATTAAATTCGGCACTAAGTTAATAAGACAAAGTATATTATACCTGATAAAAGTCGTTATTCACTACCAGTTTTTTTAAGTCCGTTTAAAAATTTTACAAATTTTATAGGTCTTAAAAATGATATATATATATATATATATATGTATATATATATATTAACAGTGAACTACTATAGTTCTAAATAATTTTTTAAACATATTAGAACTCCGCTACAGGCAACTACTAACTTTTGTAAATGCTACTCAATCGCGTTTCACACCTTATAATACTGAGTACCAAGATTTGTCAAATACCTAGTATGAGAAAGTGTGATACTGTGCGAGCAAATGTTATGTATAAGTCAAATAATACAGAAAGAAATTTGACATCCTATATTAAACACCATTTACTTGAAGTGAGATAGTGCATTGTAATGTTACATAAGATTTCATTAAAATATAATAACAATTCTTATTAGATAACTGTCATAAAGATTCAGGTATAAGCTTAAGACTTGTTTCATAATGTAAACCGGGCTTCGCAAAACCTTTTACTCTCCGTAATAAAAATCTATAAGACTCGTTTTAAGTCTTCAGCTGCGTTCAAATAATTCAACATAATTCATAAAATTCTGTTCTGCATAGGACTTTTAAAATTCTTCCCAAAAAATAAGTTATTTCAAACTTTTTAATTTTTTCTCTTTACTAAAAAAATTTGTTAAATTTTAATAAACTTCATTCCTTACGATACATGTTTTTCTCAAAATTTGATATCATACTGCTTTCGATATTTTATTTTAGTTTTCTTACCATTCGCCATATTTATGAATTAAATTAATTTTATTTTCATCAAAAATTGCTAAAAGTTAAACATTTTTTTTTATAAAAAATATTTTAAAAAATATGTAAGGACACCTAGCCGTAAACAAACTTAAATGAACTTAAATAATAAATTTAAGAATTAAAACAATGATTTTTATAACTGAGCCTTATGAGCAGTAGCGAAAATGCCATCTAAGGATGATTTATCCGCAGTAGTACATTATATATTCGATTGCTTTTGTAATAAATATTTCTTGAAGTTATTGTAACGCAATCATGTATTTTAAAGAAATCATAAAGACACATAAATAATGATTTTAAATAATAAATTTTTTATTAATAGAAAATTTCTAATAGCACACTATAATCAAACTGCAACTTGTTGCATATTCGTTTTATTGTAATTTTCATGTAGTCGAAATTATTCGACCAGATTAAAGAATTCCTTTACAGGCCTTTAACATGTTGCGATTAACTAGTGTGCATTTAGGGACAATATTTAGTTGAGTTTTAGAAGCCAGTGAACAAGAATCGCATGACACACGCATACATTTACACATTTGAAAATTTATACAACCATAACCTAAATTTAATTTAATAAACACTGACATCCAGCAAATACATTATTTCCTTGCGTATTGTTTGGGCTGCCATAATTGTTTACTAGTTTCGGTTAAATTTCTGATTAACACACTATGAATAGATGGTTTTAGATTATTGGTGCTAATAAAGGAATCGTGCACGAAGTGCACGATTTATTGATATACTTCTATTCGTAACCAGATTGAAATTATTTTAGCCAGGCAACGGCAGAAATGCTGAAACTCTAAGAAATTTCTTATAATTTCGAAAGAGGTAACAGTAAAATTTAGCAACATTGGTCCATTTATTTTTTTGGTCATTTTCTTATTTGTTCTTTTTTATACCCTTCACCACAAAAAGTGGAAAAATGGCATATCTAAGTTAGTTATTCCGTTTGTAACATCTACAATATCCGTTTATATTAGTGTTGAAATCAACTTTGCTAAGGAACTAGATGAGCAAGAGAAATTTTAAATACGCGAATCCATCAGACATAGTTTCCAAAATTTGGCTATTGAAAATCAGCACGTTCGGTCCATGACCTTCGGGGTAGGAGGCAAAACACCACACCTATCTCTAATTTTTTCATATTATTCGAACCAATGAAGTAACTTCAAATAAAAAAAAACAGATGGGACGAAGAGAATTTTAAAATAAGAAAAAAAACATGGGGCTCGTCCATATTTTCAGAGCTGTGGGTCAATGGACTTTTCATAAAAAAGTTCGATTTTTAATATGGTCAATATGGGTACCATTTAAAAGCTGTTAAAAAATGCTTAACCCATTAAGAGCAAGCGACATTCTCTCACCCCAATATTTGATTTTTGATAGGAGCTACTTCACTAAAGTAAATCAACATACGTGGTGACGGGTATATTAGATTCAGCAGAGCCAAATATAACATTCTTACTTCTTTTTTTTCAATTTTACCCTACAGTTGTGGTAATAAAAAGTCAAATCATTTGGTTTAGTTTTCTAGCTTACCAAATTTATTACAAAATTTATCAAATTATTGGATGCAGGCAGATACGTAACGTTACTTTCTTTTGGTGTCTAACTGTCCCTCTTTTCTTTTAAAAATTAACACAACAATTTGAAAATAATATCTTTTCTTTAATAAATAAAAAATTAAAATATATGTGAGCTTTTAACGAATAAAGATTATTTTTGAACTATCAAAATTTACCATAACCTCTGAAGAATGAATAAATTATTTATATAATAAATCAATACAAAATTTTATGAGTATTTAATGAGTAGAATAACATTATTAAAGTAAAAGCAATTTTAGCGAAATCTATTTCATTTTGGAATACTATCTTTTGGCTTTAAAATAAAAAAAAATTGAGTCATTCTGTCATATTTTTATATTGTGAATTTTGTCATTTTGTCATTTTTTTTATGGAGTTTTCACCTTTAAATGTATAGGGTATTCGAAAAAGGGTAATTAAAATATGCCAACATATATGCAATTTTTATGCAGCTTTGAAAAGATATCCAATAAATTTAGTTTTTTAAGCAATTGCAGATAATTGTGGTAAAATTATCAATTTTGTGCTTTTGAAATGTGGTTTTTATTCAATTGTTGAATATAAATTAAAAACGTGTGAAAAATAATTTTTTTAGATAAATTTTTTAGCAAATAATATTTTTTAATGAACAAGTGTCCTTGTATATAGCATTTTAGTATTATTTTTTTTAACATTTATATTTTTCTACAGTTGTTTTATTAAAATAACATTGACAATATTCTGGAAATTTTAAAGCCACAATAATTTACTTATATTAATGTTTGTATGTTTGACAGAAAATTTATTGTGCATAAAAAATTGCATTTATAAAATAGATTTTTGTAAAAACCTAGCAAAACAACTTTAATTTACAAATTTTTCATGGAGTTATATTTTAAGTTAAATTTAAATACGTAATTGTTTGTTTAAAAAGAAAAAATTTTTTTTTTTTTAGAAAACATAAGACAACGGGTTAAGTGTAGAATATTTTTTTTTTGTCAAATTTGCTCCTTTAGCTAGCCAAAATGACAATATTAAGCAAAATTTCAAAAGGAAAACTAAGTATTATAGTAGCTAAGCTTTTTTATGCATTTAAGGTTGACAAGCATATGCACATATTTACATATACATATATTGTTTCTTTAAAAAATTTAAAATTGATTCATTCAATGTGCTAATAACGAAAAATAGAGAATAACTCAAACGTTGGTTAATATTTGTTGAATTTGCTCACAATTCTGGCTTCACTTAGGCTAGCTTTTAAAATAACCGAAATGTCTTAAAAATTCAACTGAATTGTTAATTAAAAATTTTTAGTTTAAATTAGGCCATTCATTGTGTTACGTGTCGAAATCTTTTACGAATTTGACTGCAGACAAATGTATATATCATACTTTCATGCATGTACATGTAGTGTACAATTTTTTCAGTGCAGTCTTTTGATAATATTATTATTATTAGTTACAGCTTTATGTTCAAGTAAGAAACTTATCTAGCAGCCGGATCCCATATAAAAGGTAGGTGTTTGCAACTTTTAACTTCTTAATTAAAAAAACTCTTATTAGTTTAATAACGTAAAAATATAAGGAACGTTCAATATTATCTGTTCAGTAAATAGCTTGTTTGATTAAAGTTGTTCTACATCACTTTTTAGGTTTTGTGAACAATTTTTTACCGATTTTACCCACATGATTTAACTATAAGAAATATGTTTTTGGGAAATATTATATTTAATGAAAACTTATTAAGATATTCCTTTAACAAATCCTCATAAAACAATAATATTTCTGGGAGCCTTCAAGTTTCTGTTCTTACGACCAAATGTACTATTTCACTTTTTATTATAAATTACAAAAAAAATAACTAACCACTTCTAGACAACCTGCTAAATTGAAAACACATCTTAACCAAATGTACGGCATCAGGGACCCACATTAAGAAAATGTGTAATAATTTAAAACATTTAACTAAATTTTGAACAAAAAGTGTCTGAAAAACTCCCAAGGGGCAAAACACAACATTAAGGGTATTCACACCGAGTCTGTTAATCCGGTAATTTGTTAGTTGGTAATTTGTTGAAACACTTTACTGTGAACACACTTTTTGTTCTATCTCAGTAGTGCGGTAACTTTTGCTACAAAACAGATAATTTAAATTTATTAAAAAGCAAAAATGCCTCGAGAAAGTGCAAAAACAAAAATAGTAAAAAATTTAATTGAAAATTCTTTGGAGGAAATAAAATTTATTACTGGTTGAAATCGCTGCTGTAGTTTGACACATGAAAAGTGTACGACTCTGCAATACAATTGGCTTCAGCCTTACCCCCAAACAGCAGCGAAAAGCGGTCGTAGGAAGGGCAAATTTTGAGAAGTTTTTCTGAAAGAAAGTGAAAGTTAAACCAAGGAAAAATTCAGCTTAACATTAGGGCCATAATTACCTTTTATTGTGGAAGCCTCTTCGCCAACATCAAGTCCAGCGCCTGTCGATTTCCGCCACTGCTCAGCTGTGTTGAAAGTCTGCTTCCAGTAGCGGACTTTGCAGCGAAGCATTTCGGGAGTCGCATCAATTTGGGTTCTCTCTATCATCTTCCTGTAGTACAGCTGCGCGTTCGGCTTCTATAAATAATTAATAAAATCATTTGGCTTTATCTTAATATATTGTATAAACAAATACCTCAATTTCCACGTTCTCCAACAAATATTCCAAAATCAGGCTATTTTCTTTCTCGCTCCATTTCTTTTGCGGTTTTTTCCGCTTGCGCATTTTCTTTAGCGGCTCCACTGAAAATTAGTTAATAATCAAAGCGAATGCAACAATTTTGTTAAAAAAAATAGAAAAATTACTTACTTTTACAAAAATTTTCCTTTTTTTGCAGTAATGAGAATATAAACACAAATAAACACAGCTGTTGTTTTTTGTAACCGAGTAACAAGAAAATTACCAAGACTGGTACTTTGTTACTCGGCAGTTCGATAATTTGTTAATTTTACAAAAACAAAATACACGTAAAAAACTATCGAATAACGACTAACGAATTAACAAGGCCGGTGTGAATAACCCTATTAATAATAGAAAAGAAAGTTATAACAAGAATGTAGTGGTAGGCTTAGCAAAATAGCGGACTATTTAGCAGCATCATAAAACACACGCTATGGAGTGCGATTTCTTGGCGTATAATCTGTCGTAAATGAACCAGAATTTATAGGAAATAATTTAGGAAATAATTTATGTTAATTTTTTTTTTGTTTTTTATAGTGTCATTTTTTCTATTCAAACATTTTATTATTTTTTTTTTTTTGTATTATTTGTTTATACTTTCCTTTTGTTGCTTCGCAGATGGTAAATGAAATTTTTAAATAAATTTTTCAGTCTCAAATTGCTCTCACATAAATCCTAAAATTTAAGTAGATTTTCAATTTGTAATGATTTCTTTAACTTTTATTGACCAGAATTAAATTTAAGATTTATTTTTCCAAAAAATTAAAAATAAACCTACTCACTCTAAGACTTGTGGATTGTAGTCAACTAATTTTTGACACAACTCATGAGTTTTACACAAACAAATTGACTTTTGTTTTCTACTTTACATTTGATAAAAGCAAACAAATTTTTTTTTTAAATAAATTTTTTTAACAACAATTTTAGTTCAGCGTAACTTATTGCTATAAATTTATATTTTACGATAGCTAAATATGTTATCAATATGAACATCTTTTTCTGGTATATTTATTTATATTATAATTTTTTTCAGGATAACAAGAGTCCCTAAATATCAAATATCATAATTAGTTAACATAGGGTATGGTCAGTTGAAATTGCTCTTGAGTAAATGTGTAAAAATTTGTGTACTTATTTAGTGTATGATTAAACATACATACAAACCAGAATTTTGTGCGTAATTATTAACAAGCTAATTAATTATCAAGACATGGGGTGTTAGTAAAACCCATTAAACTGAAACATATAAAACGTAATTATAGTGTGCGAATGCCTAACAATACTAAGCTGACTAAATCTCTGCCGCATAAATTGGACTTTAAACACAGGCCTTGGTTTTTAACGTTGTAAAAGCATATACATATTTATGTACAACTTATGTTATCTTTTTACCTCTTGATACTTAAATAACTTATTGCATTAATACTAAAAATCAGTACCTTATCAATACAATAAAATTCAATACAATTTTGCGTTAATATAATGAAAAGTAAATTCCATTTGTTACCTGTTGGTCTCATTTCAAATTAGTTTCAATTCTGTTTACAATTCAGCGAATGCATGGTTTCATATATTATTTTAATTGCTACATATGAATGCTGAAAGAAATGTAGTAATGCAACAATTGGTTTTATTTGTTAACAGTTCAGTTAGTTTTTATTTTTTTTTTTTTTTTTTTTTTTTTTTTGACTCAAATACACTTTATAAGTACAGTTTGCGTTTATTTGTTAAATAAAAAATAAAAAACAAACTTAATATCTTGCAAGGTAAACTTAATTTTTCTTTAGAAGCAAAGTTTAAATATCTAAAATTTCTTTCTGAAATATTAATATCATTACTTGGTCCATAATTCTTTCACTTGGTGTATTCTTCATATTTTTTAATTCTCTATCGCCCCATATATTTGTTTTTTTTTTTTTTTTTTTTTTTGTATTGAAGTTACTTCATTGTTCCAAATGATATAGAAAAATAAAAAAAGTTATGCACCGAGTTGCTGATTTCAAAAGGCACCTCTTTCGACTGATCGATTGGCCTGATTAACATTTTTTTTAGTTGATTTAGTGTCTCGGAAAACTTGATTTCACTACTTACACGGACGGACAGACGGGGATCGGTAAATCGACTGCGTTATGCATTAGAAGTCAGAATATAAAGCTTTATGAGGTCGGAAATGGATATGTAGAAAGTACAAACGGAATGACGAAATTAGTTATACCGTTTTTACTTTCGTGATGAAGTGTATAAAAATAGGAATAAGATTAATAATATAAAAAGCTGTTTAATTAGAATGATGCTTTAACAGATGACTAATTTTTGAGAATGTTGCGTTACCTTTTGAACCCTTATATCACACACTTTTAGAACGATAACAATAAAGGTAAAATTTAAAATAGAAGGTGATCTTTATTATAAGATAAGCTCGCAGTTGGTGGAGCATTTTATTTAATGCTCTAAACGATTTGATCTAATAATATAAGTTTTTTCTCACACTCTTTCTATTTTATCTTAGATACTTTTACTTTTACATAATGCAAAGTTTTTTATACAACAATTAAAAAACTAATAAGTTTATACTGTACAAAAATTCCACAAATTCTTCAAACTTGTTCAGCAAATCACAAAATATTAAAAATTTTTAATCTATTTGTTAAATGATCAACTTTAAGTTTGTTAATGTTAACTTAAACTTGCAGTTGCGATTTGAAAAAAATTATCAAAAAATTATCAAATTATTTCATTGATTATTTTGTTCGTTTTGGCCATTCCTATTCTCTAGCTACTAATTGCATGTTATGTCTATTTAACATTATATTTTGTGCTTGCCCAAGGACATATAAAAGTATTTAGGAAAATCAGCTAGACCCACGATTTTAACGAATTTTGTTTTTACAATCTGACTATTATTTCACTATTATCTAAGTTTTGTCATTTTCTACATTAACGAAAATGTGCTGATGTTCATATTTTGTTGCTGTACCTTATAAATTTGATTTAATTTTTTCATTCATTATCTTTGGATATGATTATTTGGAATAAATGAAACTTAGAAATGGCTAAATGGCTAAGCGAAAAAAATTAACACTCTATAATTACAGCAGAAAAAAAGCTTCAAAGGCAAGATTTCATCAAAACAAGTAAGTAAGTAAGATTTATTATACCCTCCACCATGTATGTAAATCTGGTTTAGTGAAGTGACAGGTGACAGAAAATTGATAATTAAAAAAATTAAATACTATACATAATTTTACATAACAATGTCACCGGTTCCTGAAGGATCTCTTCAAAAGGTTGATACCCATATTGATACATTTAAAAATATGGTGCAAACTCATACTTTTCTATGAAAAGTTCAGCGGCTCAAAAATCGAAATATATAGACAAGTAAACATTTTTTCTCTTATTGTTTTTTTCTTCTTTAATTCTCTATTGCCCCATATATTTGTTAATTTCAATTACTTCACTTACTAGATTTGTTTCAAATTATATGGAAAAATTAGAGGTGGTATGGTGTTTTGCCTGCTGCCTCAAAAGACATGAACCGATTTCGCTTATTTTCAACAGCAAAGTTTTCGAAACAATTTCTGATTGATTGAAGTATTTAAATATTCTCTAGCACATCTTGTGCCTTTAAAACGTTGGAAGGTCAATCGACTTCGCTATGCTACGGACTTCCAATATATAAAGTTTATCAGCTATGAAATGGAAATTGTAGATATTAAAAAGGAAATTTTAAACTTATATACCCTTTTTCACCAGTGACAAAGAGTACAAAAAATATTTTGTTAAATTGTGGAAAAACACAAAGAGTGGAATAGTCAGGCTTAGAAAATAACCTTTTCATTTCAACATGATAAGCATATATGTACTGTTTTTACTTATTTATATTTTCCCTTATTTCAGTTCTAATTTTAGAATTTCTTATCATATGGATGTAGTAGGTAATTTTTTAAATTTTAATGATTTCCTTTCTACTGAGATAAAATATATATGTTACTTCTTCTTCTATTATATATTGTTCAATAGCTTAATTTTTCATTCCAAAAAGTACAGATACCTAACCATTCGTCTGAATGCCCTATATGAAATAAAATAAGTGAATGAAAATTGTCTTTCGTTTTTGGGAGAAATTTCAGACCAAGTCAAACTGTTGACTTGTATTAAAAATTTGTTCCTTAAACAACATTAACTATGTGATAAAGTTGTCAAGTACTATCTTGGAGGTTACAATAGATAAGCGAATAATAATTAATTAATTATATGAACTTTTATATTTTTTGTTATACTGGTTTGTAGCGCAAGGCCCTTAATTGCGCTAAATATAAATATTTTTTTTTACAACAGAGGTACTGCATTGTTGGTCTAAAAACTATTAAACCTTGGTTTAATATATCTACCGATCAGTTTTCTTGTCTTACTGGACGATAGAAAGATTAAAGTATTGCAATCCCTCAGTTGTTAAAATATATCGCTATATAGCGCAATAAAATAAGATAATAGCTTGTTTAACACTTTTATACTTGGAGTGAGGAGGTGTTGTGGTATATCCAATAAGATTTACATCTGCTTCCCTATCGCATTAAAGTTTTTATAAGTAGCCCTACAAACAATCAATTGTATTTCATAAAAAATTTCAGTTTTGATTGGATAAAAATTTCTCATGGCTTCTTATTTTTTGTGCATTTCTCACTGTTAAAACTTACGTTACTCTTTGCTTGAAGCGAATGCTTTGTTCAAGTCATAATATTAATAATCAATTAAAGTCAAACAATAAGAAATTAATTTGAAGTTTTAATTAAAATTTTACTTTAACGGTAAAACAGTAACATAAAATAAAATATAAAAAATTGTTAAGAAAAAACTAAGATACTTCACGTTGCACACGTATAATACATTATAAAATGTGAGCGTTTCTAAAACACGAACATTTTAATGTGTTTTTTATATTTTTCTTTTTTTATTAGGATTTCTTCCTAATTGTTTCCACTATTTCAGTACTTTTGTCAAAAAGAAAACGTGGTAATGGGGAGCGTTAAAAGAAGGGAGTAATGAGTGCACTTTTTGTAACTTTATCAAACTTAACAAACAACAAATGAAATTGTTAAATTTAATAAAGTCAAAAATTTACTTTTGGAAAAAAATAAAATAAATAGTTATTGTGTTTCTGTTTAAAAATTTTAGACTTTATAGAACTTTTAAAATATTTTCTACAGTTTCTAAGTTTTTTTTTAGCAGACTTGCGAAGAAAAGAACTTATTTGGCAGAGGAAAATGATTAGTGTTTCACTTTAGCAGATAGGTAAGGCGAATTTTTTTTTTCAGATTTAGTTTTTTTTTTAAATCATTTTACTTTAAAATTACATACAGATGAATAAGTTGAAACTTAATATTTAAATGCTTTAATGAGTTTATATTAAAACAAATGAATTAAAATTTTAATTTATTCATAATATTCACGGCTCAAATCCTGGTTGGGAAAAAAGATTAAAACAAAGTTTTTACAAATATTTTGCATTTAATACATTATAAACAGTATTTGTGTTTGTGTAAAATAAATTAAATCTTATGATATGAAATGTTCATAACACATGTAAATATGTTCCTGCCTAGGGAATAGAGAATAATGAATAATTTTTTATTTTGATATTGCACGGTTTTATTTAGCATTTTTTAAACTGTCGTTGTGGTTTTGCTAATACATATTATTAATTATACAAAAGCGTTGAATTAACATTATTAAAGGATTGGCTATTGAAAGAAAGAAATAATAAATCATTTTACTTTTCTTAATCCAGATACCGCAATCTAAAATCGCAGCAATATATTGGCCCAATGATTTCAGTTTCGTGATATTAGAAAATCAATTTTATGTGGTTCATCCGAGTTTACTCGTATTGATATTTGAAAAACCTTAAAAGCATTGACTAAGAGAAGTAAAATATAATTTTCGTGCTCTTTAATCTCAAACCCATAGCTTAATAAACAAAGAAAACCGATCGTAAGAACTTCTCTAGTTGTGAAAAAAAACATCTGCACTTAACAGGGGTGCTAAAAGTGTTACAACTGTACTGTTTTAATTTTAAAATTTCTCCTTTAATTAAAAAATTTTACCTATACGCCCATAGTGTAAGCAAAATCTACAAATAATTTTATAAATTTCCACATGCAAACTCTGGTTAATGTACATATAATTCAAACCTTAAAAGTACAATGGTATACTATTGATTAAATTAAAACATTTTTTTTGTTGCCATTGGAATTTTAAAACTTAAAACTTAGGTATGCTATTCAGATTGCTTAGTAAACCAGTTATTTGGAAGTTTCGGTTTTAAATAAAATAAAGCAAAATATCTAACAGCATCTAAAAACGTAGAGGAAGTATATATCAACCGAATTTATTGACCGATATGGCTGCACTTCAATAGCTCCTCTTTCGAAACAATGCCAGACTGGGGACATAAATTCTATGCAGTTCCTCTTGGGCCTTTGTAAACCTGATTTCCGAATGCACAAGGGTCAAGAATATAATATACTTGAGGAGGTCGGAAATGGGTATGGTAAATTTTTTAAAACAGGATGATGAAGTGCATACAAATAATGCCATAAAATTAGCTATAGCTAGTCAATTATTACATTTTTAACATCTAATTTTTAATATACAATTTATGGTTTTGTTGGTTTCTAAGTGTACTGATTGTGACGCAATTATTTTTATCTTCAGTTGTTAAAAAAACTAAATAAATCTGCTTCCCTCGGTTTTCTATCATGTACAGTTAAATTAAATAAATTTTATCTTAACCTTAGAATAGTTTTTCCGATTTTAATAAATATAAGTATAAGGATAACCCATATGTATTAAGTTTTAGCTAGTGAATTAATTAAAAAAAGTACATAGATATTATATATAAATAATTCAACTTTTATTTCTTATCAAGAAAACAAGATTACTTATTTTTAAGAAATATATAAACAAAATGAAATAAAAAATACAACAAAACACAAACAAATTTTCAGTGAAATTTAGAAATTTTTGTTTAAGATTTAAAAAATCATATGCTGGAGCAAAATACAGATATTTAGATAAACAAAAATACTTTCAATTTTTAAACATTCTGTTTAACATGTATTAGACTTAAGTGCTGTCACTTATTAAATCTCTTGCTATTGCACTCAACGACCAAACTGCGATAAAAAATAGATAAGTCACATCGAGATTAGTGTCAGTACGTGTATAAACAAAAACAAGAAGAAAAAATAAAATGAAATACAGGTTGCTTAGACTGAGACAACCAGAACAATTGAAGTAATTTCGAATTTAAAGTGACAATTTTTCTCAATTACTTTAGCACATAACAATACACGTGAATTATATACGTAAGGGTTGGTCAAGATATTGTTGCAACTGTATTTTCAATTCACTAGTGTTTTTGTATATTTTTATCAGTTTACAATGGTTCAAGTCAACAAAATAAGGCAAATAAGCCAAGCTGTTGAATAATGCATAATTATTTTACATGATTTACTAGATTGATAAAAGGCTGATTAATGGTAGTCTCTTTTAAGGTACTTAACAAGTCATCAGATTTCCAGAAACTATTGTTTCTAGCAAATATTGCAGCAATAGAGAACACTTAAGCCTTCCACAGGAGTTAACTTTATTGTCCACATGACATTGAAGAGCTAAGTAATATTTGCTTCAAACATAGCGATTTCATAGTCTGTAATTAGGCTTTTTTAATTTGTTTTCATTTATTTGTGCTTAGTAAAAGTCGTAGCCGCTATCAATCAATGTTCTTCTCCTACTAGAATCTACGCGGCTTCATTGCAAAAGTGCTTGCTAATTTATTAATAAAATTATCGCCCACTAAAAACTTTATTAGATGTGCAAAATTGTTCGATTTTTACTTAGGATCTCAAAAAACCACAAAATTTCTCCATTATAACTTTTGTAGAAATGTAGGGAATTCTCAGAAACCAAATCTTTGTCACATCAAAATCTAATACTTAATATTTTAATCATGTAGAATGTTGAATCTTGTTAAGTATCATTAGCCATAAGCTGTCGCCAAATATCACCAATATATAAAAATATTTAATATTTTTAATTTAATTTAATAAAAGAAATAATTATAACATAAAACATAAAAATAATTAAATTAAGGTCAAGCAATTAAAAGCTTTACGTATTTGTTATAATCATAGAAATGAAAGTGGTATTTTAAAATATTATATTAAATGTTAAAATTAAAAAAATGATTTAATAACACAAAATGATTATTTCATCAAAACTTTGACACTCAATTTGTTTACTGTATCTCGTATCCTTGCTTCATTTTGTAAATCTTCCTAACACAAAATCCGAAGGAATTAATGTGTTTTATCATATATTATTAACATTCATAATTAATGTTACTTCCAGATAAAGTTGTTTTGACACAAGCATTCCTTTTGGGAACAATTGATATATTAAACAGACACCGAAAACTCCTTAAAGTGGTAAGTAAGAGCAGCCTTCTTGTAATCGTAAACTTTGCACCAGAACTCGTATAGACCTTTTGATACTTTATAATCAAAATATTTAGTCCAATTTGTGAAAGAAAGTTTTCCCTACAATGCTTCATAAACACTAAGTTCTTCTTTAAAATCTCAAAGTCTCTTAAAAACTATTTATGCTGCATAAAGTTTAAATTGAAATACAGAGGTTCACCATTTTGAAATGGAAAATTGACAATAACCTTCAAAAATGGATATGTTTTGTGGAAGCTGATCAATTATTTCCGCTAGCAACTTTTTATCAATAGAAAATAACTTTTTTGTAAAATCAATATATCAGTAACTTTTAAAGAAGTTTTGTAAATGCTTTATCTCTTTTAAATTTTTTATTAATTCATCGCTGTTTTCTGTATTAGCTACAACATTAGGGTTAAAAATTTTTTGGAAAATGTGAGAAGCGTGCGTGCTATAAGGTTTTTGATGCATAATTTCTGCACCCTTAAAACTAGACGTTTAATTTAAAAATTAGTATTTTTTATATATAAAGCAGAGGGCAAATTACAGCATTCAATATCGATCGAAATTTATATAGAATTTATATGTAAATTTCGATCGATATCGAATTCCGTAATTTGCCTCCAGATAAAAAAAAATATCGAACTCAAAGTGAACTTGGTTAGTTTGCTGAAATACTTACATATTTAGTAGACGTTAAACATATGAAATAACGCTGCAAGTTTTTTTATTTTTTAATTGAAATGTTATTACAAAGAAGATTATAAAACTAGCCAAAAACATCGCCAAGTACTTTAAATGTCGCTTTTAAAATAAATATTGTTTTTTATAATTTTTCCTTTGCAACCACTGTCATAGCATATCAAGATGAATAACAATTTAATTAATACTATTTAGTATTCATGCCAACCTTTCTCTCCTGGTTACACTTAAATAACTTAACCTTGTAGTCACGCAACCACGCAAATGCTAGAATGAGTTAGAGTTAAGAGATGTGAAAAGCTTTTTCTATTTAAATAAAGTGATATTTATTGTTTTCTGCAAACCATATTTTATAAAGTGTGATCACATTTAATACAAAATATTTTAAAAGTGATTGTGAATATTATAACAATACTAAAACACTTCATTTATTATTGCAATTTAGGGGGACTATGGAGATAATTTTAAACTTAAACTTTAAAGAAACTAGAATACTCTTCTAATTGTTTTACTAAAGATACATTACTTGTATATATGTATCAAAAATAAAATCAAAACTAGAGAATCTTTGGCTAGGCTCATGTGCAAAATCGTGGTCTATTATCAATATCTGAGGAGCAGTAATAAATAATACATATTTTCTTCAAATAATAATAGCTTTAAAGCGCATAGTATTACCAAGGTAAGAATTTTTGGTAAAAGCCATTCTCTGATCATATTACGTAAACGTTAACAATGATAATTTAATTATCAATTACAAAAATTTGTCCATTTTGTTTAACATTTGCGCCAAATCGAACAGCTGGCGAAATAGATTTATCTTTTACGCTCTACTTGTGAATTTTTTAAGTACGTTAACCTTATCTGATTATTTTGAGCTTTTAAAGGAGATTTTTTTGTAGAACAGTGATTGAAAATTCATTAGAAATCGATATTTAAAAAACGAAAAAAAAAACAGAAAATACATTACCTTAAAATTTAGTAACAAATTTCTGTCAAGTAAAGATATAAAACACACAAAAAGGATTTATTATTTTGTTGAGGAGCATAACGGTGCTTGTTTAAATAAATATTTTCATGCTATTTTTAATTAAATAATTTTGTTGTCAATAATACATTTGCTATTCTAAAATTCATTCAGTCACATTTTATCAAACAACAATATACATATATATATATATATAATATATTTATATATACATAAATAATCGTTAAAAAATATAGCCTAAATACTTGAAAAAAAACTCTTTCTAAGCTAACATAGTTTCGCCAATACGGAGGCAGTTCACAAAAATTCAAATAATTAAAATCGCTAGCAGAACAATAAAAGTAGTCTTTGTTTTTTAGCCACCTTATTTCTAACTTCAAAAGCAATTAATAAAATTAAACGGTAACAACAACAGTAGGTGCATTAAAAGTTATTATATTATTTATTTGTTTTATGTTTTAAAATATATTTTATTAAGAACTAAGAAGTAACTAAACATTAAACTTGCTGTTAAAAAGGACCCTTTACGAAACAAAACAAACGATGCGACAATGCATGTAAATACAATTTGCTTACAATATATTGTCTTTGTTTATAAAAGCAGCATTTAATATGCTTTTATCCCATCGCGATAGTCATTAACGAAGTATAATTTTTAGCTTCGCAATAAGATGCAGTAGTTTATAATTTATTAAACACAAAATTTAAAAAATAAAATTTATTCAGGCTGTTAAGTAAACTGAGAAAAAAATAATGGACCTCACTCTTGTCTTGTCCGCCAACAAACCGATAAAGCTAAATTTTGTAGAATTTTCTTTCTTAAGACAGTCCCACTTCCTCCAGACTAATATGACAAAAAACTCGACTGGTGTACCAAAGCTGAATTAATTTTACCAGGTGGCATCGTTGTGCCAGCTAACTATTTTTCGTTCTTTTGTTTTGCGTAGACTAGCTTTTACAGGTGTATTATATTATTTTAGAAAAAATTGTTTTTAAAATAGAATTGTCAATCAATTTTAAAACAAATCTTGCTATAAATATTTTATGGTACTCTCATTAATTATTGCCATGAATTATTTATAATTAAAAACTATAAACTAAAGGGTCTTATATCAAAAGCCAACTTGATTAAATAAGAAAAAGATAAATCCAGCAAAGCTAAAAGACAAAATTTAAAAAAATTTTTTATACAAAAACAGTAATCATTGACTATTTTTTTATTTATTTTTTCATTTTTTCTACATAAGGGATTCAATTGGGAACAATTCATATGTAATTGAAAGATTCAATGAAAATATTATGCAGTATTTATATATCAAGGAATCAAGCACAATTAAAAGAAATTAACATAAAAAAATTTCCCATAATAAATTTTCATATTGATATATTGCTTTTGCACATTGCTTATATATAAAAATTGTTTCATGGAATCTTTCAAATATGTACATATGAATGGCTCCCAATGGGATCCCTTATGTAAAAAGAATGGAAGAAAAAAAATTTTACTGAATGGTTTCTGTGCTTTTTATAAAAAATTTTTGAGTTTAATTGTCGTATTGCTTTGTAATTACTGTACAATTATTGATTAGAATTTTTTCTTTAACATTGTTTTCACGTTATTGCAAATCATGTGCATTTATGCACTGTGATTTAAGAAACAAAAGCAACAGGTAAAAGCAACAAATAACAGTAATATTATAATTAAAGCAGACCCAAAAGAATTCTCCTTACTAGTTAGTAAAAGAAATATCTTTATAATATTTTGCATTTTAGTGGCAATTCTAAATAAAACATTAACCGAAATAAATAAACTTATCATAATATTGTTGTTTAATGTTTCAAGGGGTATTAATTTTTGCATATAAGTGAAGATTTTTAAAACTTGCTTTACAACGAAATAAATATAAAACGCCAATATTTACAACTATAAACTTCTTGACATACATATGTGTATAACATACAATTTTTTAAATATATAAATTTTTTAGTACCTTAAGAATTTTTCGACAAAGAACAACTGAAAGCAAGAAAAATGTAAAACACCGAACAATTATACATTTAAAAAAAGGTGAAAATACTCCGAAACTTATTATTATTATTAATACTACTACGTAAGCCTATCTTTTGCATGGCAGATACGTTCTCATTATCACAACTTCTACAGAAATCGTTGTCACATGATGGTCTTGCTAAAATGGAACTTGCAGTCAGGAATATTGCTTCCTTTGACGGTATAATCTGAGCCACATTTTACAATGAATCGACTATTTATTGAGCGCGAAGCATCTTATTTCACGTTACAAAGAAAAATTTTAGGGATGCCTGGCAACCATATATATAGTTTGAAGTAAAACAAATGCCAATTATTCCATTACATCAATTTTCTCCTTCTTTATAGTAGATATCTTGTTCTCCAGTACAGTGCAATCAAAATCTCCAACAAGCGCGTCACATCTACTTTAGTGTCAAAACCCCTCGTGAAAAATGTCTCAAATAGCAGTACTTAATAGTATACAGATCCAAATTAGCAAATTGCTAAAGGTAATATAATTTAAATTTACCTATGAACAAAAAAAAAAGTATGGATTCCCTTACGAAAAGGTATATATAATCTTTATTCATATTAAAAAAAATATCTTTATATATTTAAGAATTGTTTATATCTGTTAAGTGCAGGCCACTTTAAAAAGGAAAATTTTTTTGGTTTCTATTTTACTGAAATAAAAAATGTTCCTTTTTACCAATGGCAATTTGACGTTTTACTTAATATGTTTTATATTTTAATACTTGATAAATTCTTATATAAAGACTACAAATTGCTTCCTTTTCTTTTAAATATACCTTGTTCATAATTTATGTAAAAATATTAAAAACAATAGAGTTAAGCAAAGCAAAAAAAAGCAGAATACCTTAATATATACCTGTAATACCCACGGACATTATGACTTTACGCTGATGGACATTATGTCCTTGGACATTCTGCCACGGACCATAAAAAATCATAAAAAATTTTATTATTGGCAATAATATATATTAATTATTTATTAAAACTAACTAAAATTCTAACGGATTTAAACACAATACATAATAAAATCACATACACAATGGAAAAAGAGAAAGACGGAACTTTACATTATCTTGACATAACAATAACACGAGGAATTGACTCATTAAACTTTGACATATACAGAAAACCAACCAAAACAGACATAACTATCCACAGTTCCTCAAACCATCCCACCCAACATAAACTTGCAGCATTTAGACATATGATTAACAGACTTAAGACAGTCCCACTTTCTCCAGACAAATATAACAAAGAACTGGACACAATTTACACTATAGCTAAAAATAACGGTTACAACTGCACTACTATCGACAAACTACTTAGACAATACAACACTAAAAACAAGAAGAAAGAAAACAAAGACACAATCGATACAACACGACGACACATTTTTACTTACACAGGACCAGAAATATATAGACTAACTAACCTTTTTCAAAAAGAAGGTTTACAGACAGCACTAAAGACGAGCAACACTTTACGCAACAATCTCAAGACATCAACAGAAATAACCGATAAATTTAACACCAGCGGAGTATACAGACTTACTTGCACCTGCAACCATACATACATAGGACAAACTGGACGAACATTAAAAACAAGGTTCACAGAACACATACGATCATATAAACGGAAAAGAGAAGACTCTAACTTCGCAATACACCTTAACACACATGAACACGAGCCAAGGGAAATAGATGAATGTATGACGTTAATACATCCTAGTAAAAAAGGACGAAGACTGGACATTCTTGAAAACATGGAAATATACAAAACACGAACGTTTAACGGAGATATTATTAACGAACAGGTAAATACAACCTCGGACACAATTTTTACACCACTTAAGCTATTAAAACAAACTTACAAACGTAAAACACCCACAGATGGTCACACTTACCTACCTAATAATAAAAGACAGAAATATTAAAATTATATACCTTCAATAAAGATGACAGATATCAGGCAATCTACCTGCATAATACCGTTTTAAATAGACACCATCCTAACGGACAAAACTACCTGTACCCACCACTATCTACGCAACAAACACGTTACACTATCCAACCAGTACTAATCAAAACGCGGCTTGAAAATGATGTCTTTACATCGAAAGCGCTCGCCAATCGTACTAAATAAACAGCCAGTGACGACGGTCTTCACCGAAAGGTATGAGAACAGTATTTAATAAAACCTTTGAGATAAAAAATTGATTACAAATTAACCATAAAAAAATAAATAAGTGTGAAAAACTTTAAAATGTTTTTTTGTGTAACTACGATAATTTTAAACGCGCAAAAGCAATAAATAGCAAATGTCAGTGGCACCTTGTTATTATAAAATATAATTTCTATCATCATTAGTGGCTTTTAATACTAATTTTGTCGTCAGTTTTTTTTTTTATCTTATGTTCAAGGAAAATAAAAGTTCAATCGCATCTCTATGCAATCCCTTTTACACTTTTTTGGTATTGTTCTATTCTAAGTTTAGTATAAGACCTTAACATTAGGTGATACCTTTTATTCAAGTACATTGTATACTCGACCTCTATTACATACATTAAACAAATAGATAATATTGAAAATGAAAAACTGGGTAAAGGACCACATGTAAGTTTAACTATGCACAAGAATCATGCACTCTTGTTCAAATAAATACTAAAGTAATAATCTAACGCTTGGAAACTAAATACCTTAGCATATGTGCATCCTAATAAGCACTTAAGTGGGTACATCAGATAAGTTGACGCAGAATTAATCAAATACTGTGGCAATAAACTGGCTAACTACCAGAATATTTTTTTACTTAAGACTATAATTTTGCGCTTTGTCATACGACTCTAGAACCCATATGGCGTTTTTGAATATAGTTATGGCGCTTTCCCTCTTATAAAAACTAAGCAAATTCAAAAAATCTGCCTTTAAAAATCGTACCTTTACAAGGCGAGACGCATAAAAATTAATAACAACCAAAACGCTGGCTCGAGTTAACTGAAATTTTATATTAAACTTTAAAAAACTTACAATTGTTAATCATCTGCGTCCTTCAAAATAAAACAGAATTTTGAAAACTTCTTCATACATTTGTAAGTAATTTCTCATTCTAAAAATATTTAGAAATTGAATAAAAAAATAATATAAGCCGAAAAAGTAAAATTTTATTTTATTTATTTATTATTATTTTATTTTATTTATGGTTCAAATGCTGGTTGGGAAAAAATAAAAAAATTTAATTTATGCTAAACTAAAACTTTGCAAACTTTTCTGAGAGCGTAATATGAAAATGGCAAAACAAATTCAAAATGCTTATATTTCATGCTTTAAAAATTGTGGAACGTACAAATGCGATCAAAAAAGTTTTTAGTAAGAACGTTTAGTGAGAAAACATTTCACTGGGTCAAATTGCGCTTGTTGCGGTTTTTATAAACTATCTGCCGATCAGAAATAGCAAAAATATTTATTCCGTAAATGCGTAAAATTTAAGAAAATTATTTAAAGTGGGATTGATTATGCCTAATCCGTAAAACGTGCAACAAAGCAACTTAAGGAGCTCGAAAGTGATCCCAAAGATGATGGCTGAATTCAATTTTTTTATTTAATTATATTGTATTCTTTATCATGTACATTCATACCTAATTCCATAACAGTTAATATGATACTGGAACAGCATCTTAAGTATTGTAGGTAAAAAAAATATGAATGACAGACAAAAGCAAATTTGCTTTCGTAATCAATCGGTGATTGATACAAAATTGGAAAAATTAATGTATAAGACAAGTTACAAAGAGAACAGTGAAGAAATACTTTAGTTTGTGTGTCGACTTCATCTAACCAAAATAATATTGATATGAATATTCCTTGTATTCTTATTGCAAAATCAGTTGGTTAAATAGAATATAACATTTCCTGGTTCTGGCAAATCTGAATAAATAAAATATTTCTTCAAACAGATTGCTTAGAACTTGTTGAGTTATTTTTTATTATTTTCTTGATACAATTAGGTTTCCCTTCAAATAAATTATATTTACAAAGTAGTTTTAACGACAACCAAACGATATACGCATATATTAAACCGACATTATTAATAAATAAAAAACATTATTTTTGTATAATAAAGAATAAATTGTAAATTTATCATAACAAATTTGTCCTTTTTAAATCTTGTCTCCGGAGGTTTATTAAGATATAAATAATATTCATACGAGAAACATATTACTACTGTTGCATTTTGCTTTTATTGTGCATTTCTTAGTATATTTTATTTTTATTATTTTGCCTTTTAAAGATATCAACAGATTTTAGCAAATATGTAAAATGTTGCATGGATGCTTAGTTTCATAGTTTCATAACATTTTTTATTTCATTTTCTTTTCCAGTTCTTAAACTCATTTTATTGTCGATACAAGAAACAAATCAACAAAGTAAATAACATTCCATAGGAAAGATAATATAGAAGAATTACATTGAAAATTTTAAAATGACACTAGAAACTAAAACGATGCTTCAGCTTAAAGCGATATTTAAGTGTTCTGCATTTTTCAAGCATTTTGTCTATAAGCATAAATAAAACATGTCTGAAGGAATTGCAACCTAATATATGTATACTAAATCGAGTGTATTGTACATCTTAAAAAACATTTTTTATATTTTATTCTTCAATTATTTTTCTCCTGTTTGCTTAATATTTAACATAAGTACGTTCCCCGAGAGTATACTTGCTTTATTTATTTATGTATAATTACAAATAAATGCAATCTCTTCTAACCAATATACTTTATATAACCGAAGTAAGCTATCAAGATTAGCTTAAAATATATAACAATATATAACAATTTTCGTAGAGCTAAATAAAAAATAATATGGTATTTTTGGATAATTTATTAATTATTGGATGTCATCTTATTTCTTTCTTTCGCCAAAAATGTTGGTAAAAGTTTCTTACAATTCGATTAACATATGTGACCTGGACTGGACTTAGTGAAATAAGTTACAAACTTATAAGTTACCATATTGTTCTCTTAAATTCATTTAATATTGTCAGCTTTTAAATGATACCTATACTGAACATATTGTTAATCAAAGTCGAAAAATGTGGAAGAGCGCAAATTTTTTCTCTTGATGTTTTTTCTTATTATATAATTCTCGATCGCCCCATATATATTTTTTTTGAGTTACTACATTGTTCCAAATGATATAAGAAATTAGAAACTGGAGTGGTGAAGTGACCCTAAGAACGTGGGCAGATCTTCTTGATTTTTAGGGTCAATTTTATTTTTCTTTAGCTCATCTAATGCCTTAGCAAAGTTGATTTTAACATTAACATGGACGGACAGACGGATATTGTTTAAACAACCTCGCAATGGGTATAGACTCAAAATAAATATACTTTATAGAGCCGTTAATGGATATTGTAGAAATTTCAAATGGAATAACAAACCCAGACTCTCCCAGACCCAAACTCTCTTTCCATTTTTTATGGTAAAAGGTATACAAATACTGTAAACGGGTTTAAATAGCGCATACTTTTGGCCATGTGGTACTGTTGGTTAAAAATATACGACTGATTTATTTATATATTCTGCCAAAATCCTTACCTTCTAATTGCTCTTCGCTATTCGTGAAAAAAATAAGCCGAAGAATACAAAATGTTACACAAAAAATAACTGAAATCTTAGATTATTTGTTTTTCTTAATTGAATTAAAATATTTAAATTAAGACTTAAAGGCTTATGCTTATTAACCTCTGAGCGGAAAAGGGCAGCTATATTGTGTCTTGCTACCATTCGAAAATGTTTTAATAATTGTTTCTTATTTTAGTTTTCTAGACCTTAATATTTATCTCCGGTGCTGTTTTGCGTTATTTTTTACTTACGTTTCTTCTTCCTTCTTGGTTTACATAATTTTAGTTCAGCTAAGTTTATTTCATTTCTGTAATTGTTTTTACGTTTTGCTCCATCCTTCTTTTCCCGCCGCAATGTTGCAGGGTTGATGTAAAGAGTTCATTAGCATTTACTTTAAAATATAAATTAAATTAAAATTTATATATTTCCGACCCTTTTAAAAAGAAGAGTTAAAGAGAAAATTTGAACACACTTTCGTATACTAATTTCTTAACTTTGTTGGTTAAATAAATGTTGTTTTCAATCTATAGCATTCGGTATGTAGTTGATAAAAAAGCTGACAATGAATAGGACAATGAATATGATCCAGAAAGTGTTGTATTAAATTTTGCTGGTCTGATTTTTCGTATTCGTTGAAGCTTTAGTTACTTAAGAACAATTTATTACAAAGCGGACACACAGAAAACATAATGTTAAAGCTAAAAAGCATTTAATAATTTTACATTTAATATATTAACTTAAGATAATATACGTTAACTGTACTTGAATCCCTAAAGCATACACATGAAATATTTATTATTTAAAAGTAACGTATGAAATACATTTCTGTGTAGAGAACAGATCTAAATAACTATTTTTCTATTGATCATATAGACCATCAGTAAATTTTCTCAAATTTTGCTTGGTTAATTCAAGATTTTTATGTTTAAAACCAAATTAATTAAATATTATATTATTATTATTATATTAAAACAATTTATTTTATTTGTGAAAATTTTTTTCATGGTGAAAAGTAATATATAAGTTGGCGTTAGATCTGCGACAAGTACAGCTAATGGGACTGTTGTTCGCTTACACGAATTGTCGAAATATAGTTATCATAAAAAAAATAAATGTGAAATCAAAATCATATTTAAAAAAAAAAAAATTAGTTAACTCTAACGAAGCAAACTGAACTATGCAGACAGAATATTTCGCCCACAAAGCGCGTGTTCTTGTGGGCCTGCACCAACAATACTTTTGATCTACAGAAAAATATGCAATATAATGTGAAAACTTGCTGCAGAAGCTTGTCCATTTTGTATCATCTATTTATCTTCTGTCCTCGCTTTAACATAAAAAGTACATATTTCGATTTTGAACTAAAAGTGTTAGTTAAAGCAAAATTGTTCAAGTTTTTGGGCTTAAACAAGGTGTGCACGAGAATTTTCTGAACAAGTTCTTATATTATTACGTATAGTAAAGACGATCTGCAAGTACATCGATTTTTTATACTGTCAATGCAGTGTTTTAAACACTCAGAGATCGATTGGATCGATCAGTTTAGGAAGGACCTGGGGTGTTTAAGAGCATTCAAATTTTATTCTTTCGGCAATTTCAGCACCAAGATCTTTTAACGATTTCACCCCATTAAAAAAAATCAACATTTGTGCTTTCGATCATGTATGAGTGTACGTACATAAATAAGTAATAATTAGATTAAAATACATACATAAATGCACATATACAAAGACGACAACATGTCTTTGAAAATATTATGTTCTCTAGTCTCTAGTTTTATGTATTTCAAATTGTGTTTTTTTTTTTTGTTCTGAGGAGGGGAAATCGTCATCGTAAACACAAATTTTGTTAAGTTATAAACATATGAAAAATAAACCACTCTTTTACTGATTCCTTATTCATTTGTTTACTTGTATAAATATATTCTTTATATTGAAAGTTTTACTTGTTAAACTTTGTGTTGACTAAAGTCAAGTTATCATGAGGTTAAAATCGCAAACACTTTTCGCTTCCACTATCTCAAAGCCGCTAAAATCAACTGCAGCTTCTGGTACAATCTATAAGACATATTCACTTCATATCCCCAAGACAGGTTATGTCCAGAAAGAATTTTTAGCCCAATTATTCGAGCTTTATTTTAATAATGCACTTAAATGCAATAGCGAAATATTGAAAATAAAAAATATATCATTCACACTTACTTAATAAAACTCATATATGATACTGAAACACCATCTGTAATGTCATATTGAAAAAAAAAAAAAAAAAAATAATAATAAAAAAATATGAATGGCATTCTTGGCTATACGGATTGTTGATAAAGAAACTTAAATATATGAGGACTAGCAAAGATAAGATGTGTTGACTTCCTGTAACCAAATTAAAATTGATTGGTAATTAATGTTATAAGTATTCTTATTTAAAAAATTAGTTGGTTAAGTATATGATGTTAATCATATACAAAATCTAAGCAGATAGATTCAAAGGATGCTGAAGAAGGATGTAGCGATCAGTAAATGCAACATTGCATTCTGCTGGTGTCTAGTTTTTTCTATTTTCTTTAAAAAATATTAGCACTTACAATAAATTTTTTTATCTTAAAAAGTTGAAAAAATTTAAATAAAAATGAAATAAATTCAATTTTGTTGTTGTATAAAACAAAACTATAAATAATTGTAACCTCGAGCTCCCTCAATTATCAAATGTATCACAAAACCTTTCGTATTTTGTTTTTGACATCTTCCTTCAAATTATAAGAAGTGTAACATTTTTTATTTCCATGTACTATTTAATAATACAATCTACGTAAATTCTCTTGAATGTATGATTAATCAGAAGATGTTTACAATTTATAAATAGGTAGCTACCTTCGTGTTCTTCTACAAGAATGTAGAGATCCTGAAAACTTTACTGGGTTCTAGTAGCATCTATGAAAACTCTCTCTTATATACCCAATTAGTTTTATATAATAACGACGTTTTTTTTAATTAAATTGAGTCTTCCAAATTTAATATTTTTAGTGCCTTATTATTCTCTTCTTTTCGACTAATGTAAACATACGCGAAATTAAGGTAAATCAAAATTATGGATTTGGAAAAAGTTTTATAGCAAATTATGATTTTGGGGGCTTATAAAAACTGTTTCGGTAAAACTATATCATTTAAATTTGGAAATGAATTTCTACTTTAGCGCAAATTTCAGAGTTTTGTGCCACTTCCATGACTAAGATTGCTTACCCTCGCACTTTAAAATGCTTTCATTGTCGTACGGTTGCTTGAGTAACACTTACTATTTGGCTACTTTGTTGATAAGGGTTTTCAGTTATATGGTATAATGACGTGTTCTTATTTTTTTCTTTAAATACTAATTATCACTTTTGTTACTTTTAAGCTTAAAAAAAATTGTTAAACCATGGGAAAACGATAAAACATGCAGTTAAAGGTGCATATATTGACCATATGTTTGTGCTTTCTTCACTCTTTTCGAAACATAACACAAATACATGAAGTAATTGTATCTTCATTTATTTGAACTAAGAAAATGTTATAGATTATAAATTTTAATAATATTTTTTTTTTTAAAGAAGTAGCAATTCAGGTATTAAAACCTATTTAGCTTTTTTTCGTAACCGCGCTACATTCTTTAGGAAAGGGAAAGATGAGAGATTAGATAGGTGGTGAAAGGAGAAAGATAGACAGTTATTTTACTTGGCCGGCGAATATGCTATGAAGAAGTACCAACGAAGGAGGCTGCATGTTTTTAATGTTCATTCTGAATGTGTATGTTTACCATTAAATAGAAAAAAACATTTTTTGTATTTTGAACCTTGGACAACCAGGTCTTACCTCCCCTGTGCCTAGGTTGTTCACATCCCTTGATTGTGGAGCAAATTTCTAAATCGAAAACAATATATAATAGCACTAACTATCAATTGCTACCAAGGAATGCAAAACTGTACACACCCTGTTTGAAAACGTTCTACGCTACTGTATTTTTGCTTGCAATTTTACCTCACGATTTTACATTTCGAAAATTTTTACAAGCTCACAGTTATCCTCCTTGAAAATAATTATTCGTAACGGCCGTTTTGAAACAAACATTTATCATCTCTTCGGCACTATTTTTTTTTTTATAAAACAGAAGTACCACTTCAGGCAATAATGCCTATTTAGTTATTTTTGTAACCGTGCTACATTCTTTGGGAAAAGGATAGATGAGAGATAAGACAGGTGGTGAAAAGAGAAAGATAGATATAGCCATTTTATTAGTTATTTTACTTCGCCGGCGAATATGCTATGAAGAAGTGCCGACAAAGGAGGCTGCATGTTTATTGTTAATTCTGATTATGTATTTATACCATTAAACAGAAAAAACATTTTTTATTTTTGGTTGCCGCAGGGGTTGAGCTCAGGTCAACCAGGTTTGTAGCCAACGTGTTTACCACTTCGACTACAGCAGCCTCAAATGCAAATCTATTTTTTGTATTCTTTTCTTGTACGAAACGCACTAGTTTATGTATCACAACATGCAACTACACTAAATCCAATTAAAAGTTTATTTAAGACAATTAAATGTTTTTCAATAGAAAGCAGTTAATCAACTGCTGCTGATATGCAAAATAAACGGCCGAATGAAGATATGAAACTAACTGATTTGAATTTTATTTTGTTTCAATACTAAAATATTTTCACTAAAATTTTTCTCTAAAAAGTGTAAAATTTGAAGATGGCATTGCATGCGAAAATGGTGTATTGAACTTTGTTGTATCTTTAGTGATTTACTCAGCTGCATACGATTGTTACTTGAGTTTTGTTTTATGCCTGTTTTAAGTGCTTTATGTAAATTACATTTCTAAATTCCTGTTTGCTTTTCTTTTTTTAAATTGTTTATTTTCTGTTGTTTACAGAGTTCACATGTAAGTTAAAAAAGAAAAGTAGTATGTACATAAGTTGGAGAAAATATGTGGCACAGTGTAAAGGTTTGATGTAGTTTTTATTATTCGGTCATTTGTACTTCGTGCTTAAGGTTTATTTAGGTGTTAGAGACTTAATTGGAATCCATGGTAGGAGTGTCTAGAAATATTCAAAATGTAGGGATTACTATTAAAATACAATTTTAATGTGGGATTAATAAAGCAAAACAGACGTTTTTTATATTTAAAACCCTAAAAAGCTTATCTAATGGCTTAGCCGTAAACACTTTTAATTTTTCATACATTTTTTTCTTAGGGTTTAGTACTGAAAGCAAACGGTTCTAAATTCGTTCACTACTTAAAATAGCATGAAGAAATTTTGCAAAATTTCACAGGTGAAAAAACAGTATCTATTTGCCCCAATCTTGTGTTCATATCTCTTAAAATTTTGCTATATTAAATCATTTCTAGTTTTAAATATCCATGACATATTATTTCTAATTTTCTTAAAAATTTAACTACGAAAAATGCGTTTTTAAGCATTTTTATTTCCTGTAAACAGTGTTTGAAATGTTTCTTCTACGAAAGGGGTCTAGCAAACAGGGCTTAATTAAATGCTCGTAAGACTCAGTGCTGTTTGAGTTCTTACAGGCGTGCGGCTTAATGTGCTACCTCATCTACCTCAGCTACTTCATCGATGTTTTTGGTATGAAGATTTAAAACGACATTCGGCGGAACAAATCGTAAAACAATTATTAAGGTGCCTGGATGTTCTGAAATGGAGTAAGATATACTTTTTCTTTGCTTTCAATATCACATTTTTCAGATCGAAAATAGAATACAACTCTCATGTATGGGTCGGAGCTCTAAAGGCTGCTTACCGGAGATCAAGTTTTGCTGACTATCTACGAAGGATCGACATAATGTAGATTGTGTTTGACTTTTTATCGTCACTACAATGAAATATGAAATCAAAAAAATGTTTCATGAAAAACTTGAATTTTATGCGTCCAGTAACTTATTAGTAATCGCAAGTAATGCCAAATGCCGAAATATGCTTCCAGCTGTAGTTTAAAAATTGTATATTGCGCGTTACACCAGTAAAGGCCACGTGTTCTCAGTTTCTTGAAGAATATATTTGTAGATACCGCTTGTAGTTGCATAACTTACCCGCACGTTCATCACCATATTAGTCTATATGCGCAGGGCTTAAAACTTATGTAATGATAAAAAATAAATAACCGTTAAATACTCGTGCTTGTATTAGACAATGGTGCTAGAAGTGTATGAGAAAAGTGATATGTTTTCAATAGTAGCAGCCTTGTGAGCTCTATTAATAAATATTTTAGTTACGCTGTTTTTAGTGATTGAAACTATCTTTAAAATATTCTTTTTCCAGTAAATAAAGTTCTATATATGCACAATAAATTGTTTAAATAATAGTACAATTTGATTCTAGCGTTCGCAACGGCGTAGTTTTTAAGCAGCAGTAGTGGCTTAATGTTCCTGTTCGTTACTAACGTAAAGAGAAAAAAGCAATCATTTTTAAAGCATTTCTTTTAAAATATTACTTATAATACTGTAAAGTTGTTACAATAATAAAATTTTAAAAACTCATAACAAAAGTAAATAACACAGGCAGAATGTATTTAGTTTTAAATGTCTTTCTTTCGAATGTTATTTTTACGTGGCAAAAATATATTTGATTTTTTTTATTACTGTTTTAAAGTTCTTGTTCACATGTACTTGTTATGAAAAATATTTCTCCTTTTTTTTTAATGCTATGCCTATTTCAGTTTTTCTAATATTTCCATTTTTCTAATTTGCATTTCTTATTTTAAATTTTACTGTACTGAGTATACTGAATTATTTCTTTCATACCCTTGCCACAAAAAGTAAAAAAAGGCATATCTAAGTTTATCATGCCGTTTGTAATTTCTACAATATACATTACAATAGTACATATATTCTGTCTGTTATTGTTAGTGTTAAAATCTACTTTGCCAAGGCGCTAAATGAACTATAGAAAATTGAAATACGCCAATAGATCAGACATAGCGTCGAAAGAGGTGAGATTGAAAGTCAGCAAGATCGGTCAATGTCCATCGAGGCAAGTAGATAAATTTTTCTACTTAATAACACAGTGTGTTGCATTAATCGTATTTTCTACCGACATCCTCAATATTTGTACTTGCAATGTTTTTACTAATTAAAGACGTCATCATGTATTTTAGTTTTATATTACTATTTTTCTATAAAATTAAAATCCTCTTAGCAGATATTTTCGCTCAAAACCAGAGCGCAGAGCGCATTTATTTACAACTTTATTCATTAAATTCTTACTTTTATATATTTATTTTTATTTTGGATTGATGGATAATTACAGTGGGAAACCTGATAAAAAAATATACTTTTTTTTTGCGATGAAAAGAATTCAAATCCAGTACCCAACTGTTAAGTTGTGAGAAACTTTTCAACAATACGTTTTTGAAAAAAAAAAACACTCAATGGTAAGGCAAGAATCTTGTGAAGGTACCAATGTTCGCACAACGGGAATATATTCTTCAAACTTCAATACGTTATAAATCATTCTTCTTTCACAATAATATAAAAATTGTTCTAGCCACAATCTGTGATGTGCACAAATAAGGTCTTTTTCTATATAAAATTTACCTAGCAGGGTATAATGTTCTTATATCGTAATTGTTTTACTACCATTATATATTTTTAAGTCTTACCAGCTCACCTGCTTCCAAATTTTAGTTTTGATAGGCTTAACCAGAGACAGAAACAAAATTGTTGGGCTATACAGAATCTTATATACCCTATACCCTTCACCATGTATGTAGACTTAAATAAGTGAAGTAGCTCCTATCAAAAAAAAAAAAAAAATCAATAATTGCGGGGATAGAGAATTAAAAAATAAGAAAAGAGTTGAGCACGATATATAATTTTATATAAAAATGCCATCGGCTCTTGATGGGTTCAGCATTTTAAAAATTTTAGTATTTCCAAGAACTGTTCAAAAGCTTTTAAATGATATCTATACTGACAATCGAACTTTTTTATGAAAATTTCAGAGGCCTATAACTCGGAAAATATGAGCGAGCGAAAATTAATTAACACTTTCTTATTACTTAATTCTCTATCCATATTTTTTTTTTTTTTGATTGGAGTTACTTCATGTTACAAATTATATGGAAGAATTAGAGGCAGGCCAAATGCCTCAAGGGAATTAGATCGGTTGTGCGGATTTTTTATAGCACATCTTTCGACACTATGTCTGATCGGTTGATATATAAAAGTTTTCTCTAGCTCATCTACTGTACTGCAAAGTTGATTTCAACAATAAGACGGGCAGACAGACGGATATTTCTCAATAGACTTCGCTTTAAATTAGGACTTTATGGAGTCGGAAATGTATATTGTAGGAATAACAAATGGAATAACCAAACCTTTTTTTCTTTTTGTGGTTTAGGGTATAAAAATATTTGATTGGTAAATTTATTGTTATGAGAGGGATCTATGTGTATGTTGTTCCACAATATTTTCCTACTAATATTATTTGTATTTACTTTTAATATTTTCATGATCACTTGATTTATTTTCTCATCTACTTATTTTTTTTATGTTATGTACATATATTAATATCATGAATCTTCACCTTTACAACTTAAATTCTTAATCGATTTTTTTGGAATATATTTCTCTATTTGTATTTAAGAACGAGGACTAAAAAGTAAGTAGTTTCTTTAAAGTAAAAAGCAATATGCAATATGCTTTGTTTATAAGGAATTACGACAAATTGTAGTAATATATCGATTTAGAAATATTATTTTTGATAGAAATTATTTGTCTTACTTAAGCCATTTAAAATGGAGAAACGTTGCGTCTGCTGATATATTTTTTTAAATTTAGATGAAAAACAATTTAGTAAACCACGATATGTGTTTTTCCAATGAAATTAATATTAAATATTTTATAGATTTGTATCAAAATATGCTTTTAATTATTTTGAAAGCTAGACGAAAGCTATTATTTACACTTACATAGAAAGAGCGTGCAAATGATTTTTCAAATGAACGTATAATTTTATTTGCAAAAATAATAACAAATACTTTACATCAACGTCATGACGACTGTTGGGTTGTCGACGTTTGAACAAAAGTACTTCAAGTTATTCAACATATTTAACAGACGAACTATCTGGCGTACATTTTGTTTTTATTGTATGTACTACTTCAAGTGCTTAAAATAATGCCAGCAACAATGACTTTAATATTTTACGGAAAGATTTATTTCAAAAGAGTCATTACGTGTCAAGTTTTAGTTTTATTATCTTTATGATATGATATATTTATATATTATTATTATTATATTATTATTATATATTATTTGTTGTTATGACTGTGAAAACTAAATAAAAGCAGCAAAAGCCAAAATAAACAGTAACTCGACAGAGTATTAATTAAGGTCGTTGTCACATGTTAGTTATAATTACAAAAGTAATAGAATACAATGCATTTCTAGAGCCCTTGTTATCTATCTACACAAAATAAGAAATAAATCCTTATGAAAGCCGAATTTGTTGCCAATCGTTGTTTATCGGTTTCGCGAATTATTTGCAAATTGGTTGTTATGACTCGGAATTATTTTAAAAAATAATTCAGTTGCACTTTAAAATATTACTGCCAATGCTAAATAAATAAAACGTTTATAAATAAGTTTTATTTAAAAATATTCTATTTAACTTACTTTAAACCATTGGAAAATATTTACATAAATTTAAACAAAAATTCTTACTAAGAAAATTTAGGTTTCAATCCTAGTGCGCCAAACAAATTTCGTTGCGTCTTCCAATTTACAGAATAGATTTAGGTGAATACATTAATCGGTAGGGAAAACTTTTCTTACAGCTGTTGTAAGTTTCAACTTGTGACCATATTTCAATAATAAATTTCACATTTTAATTCCTAATATAATAAGCATGTCAAGATGGTATTTTATTACAATAAAAGCTCTGTTCTAACTTTATGACATTTTTGCGCAGTATAATATGGCATGAGTAAATTAACCCTCAAGTCATGCTTCGAAACTATCTAAAATTAAATTTATCACTAAATAGCAAAATTGTGTTCAATTGTGCGTCTAATTTTAAATTAATGAATTTTAAAGAAGAAATTGTAGCAAACGTAATAAAGCCAACTCACAACAGATGCTATAGTCTCCATTATATTCAAAAAATGTAAGGTTTGATATGGTTAACACGATGATCCTGATTTATGCTTAAGTCGGTGCTCGCGTTACGTAAATGCAATATCAATAATGATATTAAGTGCAAAAATATGCATAACATTGAGAGAAGTGTTAGCTCATATGGCTGGTGCAAACATTGACTTTATGAAATCAACATTTTTCGATAATTGGATTTTAAGAAGTGAACCTGGGAGGTCAGCTAAAAAAACGCGCGCTTTGGTGGAGTCACGTGGTCGTTGGATTTGGGAGATAAGCTAGAAACGCCTAAGATGTTAATATTGTTCATGTTATTCGTGACATACGGCTGGCGATACTCAAAACGTAACACATTTACCGTTGATTTTCAAATTAAAAATTGTTTGATAAAAAAAAATTTTTATTCTGTTACAATTTAATGTTCTATAAGGCTATTTACCCACTACTTTAAAGAAATAAGATTTATTTTAGGAGTTACGTTTTAGAAAATGAATTTTTGCTTAAAATAATCTTAGTAGTTTCTCAGAAATATTTTTGTAAGTGATCATAACTAAGCTAAATAATAATAGCAAAATAGAAAAAGTTAAAATAATTATGCAAAAATTTAATTACTTTTTATAAAAACTTTTTACATTAAAAGTACAAAAATAACCTGCCCCCTTCAAAAAATACTACACCTTTTGAAAAATAGTTTTCGTTAATGGAATTTACATACTGTAATACTTTAGCTAAGAAAAATGAAGTAATATTTTAAATAAAACACACTACAAAAACATCAAAATATATCTGTAAAAAATATGAAAAAGTACAATAAAAAATAACAAAAAAATCCCTTTAAAGCAATCTGTTCGTAATTTGCAAATATTTTTTTTTTATTACTAACAATTTCAACTTTAATTATAACAGTCTTTGTGGGTTCAGCAAAGTGTGTGATTAATGCCTATCTTTATGAAATTTTTATCTTTTTTTATACTCATCGATGCGAACATTTTATATCATTTATTTTACATCACATACTCAGATTTAAAACCGTTTACTGTGCTTTAATTTAATTTTTTTACATACTAAAAAGTATTTTTGAATTTTTTTTTTGCTTTGTAATATATTGTAAAATTAATTATAGATGCTGCTGTATTTTTTTTTTTTTTTTTTATAATTTTATCTCATACATAACATATTAAACATGTAGATTGTGATCATAAACTAGCAAAAATATATGACAAGTACAACGACAGAAAAGTAAAAGTGTGTTTAAATAAAAAATATGGATATTTGTTAATCTCTATAAATCTAAATAAAGATATTTTGTACAAACTAATTGTTTGAAGAAGGGAATTTAATTTTATTACATGTTGATCCACAGGTACTAAATATCCAATAATTTAAGCTTGTATTTCGGTTCTTTAGGCGTTAATCGCTTTAACATTTGGGATGTCACTCTGTTTAAATAAAAATTTCTGCATATAATTTTACGTCTTATTGTTGATTTTATGACATCATAGGTAAAATATTTCTAATTCACTTTTCAAAATCTACAGAATTATATTGTGTTATACAAAGCAAAAAAAAAAGTAAAATATTAAATAACCTCTATCATACAAATTTGTTATAAAATTTAAAGTTAAATTATAAAGGCAATTTTTAGTTGTTATATTTAGATAAAAAAATAAGAGCTGTCTGTGTGATATAGCACGTCGGGTCAAGTTTGCTTTTAAAAAGGAATTTTCCATTAGTTTTTTTTTTATATCTTAAAAAGAGCAAAGTAAGTCATATATTTTTAGCAATTTTTTCCAGAAAGCTATTTTCTAGATTGACACTGATAAAATCCTCAATAATAATTTTTAAAAGATTTTTTCTTTTATTTACTACTTTTTACCTTTAAGGTTGTAAAGAATAAAATGGTTTTTCTAACAAAGTCCATATTTTCTTTATTTATTTTTTCCCTCTTGTATCGATATTAAAAACATAAATTTACATTTATTCAAAAGAAAGACAATAATTTTGATTTATGTCTTGTTAAAATTTTATGTGTCTGTATGGTCAAGATGTGCAAAGATGTGTACAAACGATTGTGGTTTCTGGTGTAAAAAAGCTTTCAATTGCAGCACAAAGAATAAAACTTTAAAAAGATGCCTATTAGAATGATCAAAAAAATCTTCAATAAATTAAAGGTAGAATAATTAAAATAAGGCAAAATAAATAAGTAAAATAATAATAACAATAATTATTAGTTAATATCATGAAAAAAATCATATTATTTTCATTCCTTCATAACGTCTTGAGATACTATTAAATTTAGTGATATTGATGTTCCGAATGGTGCAAGCTACATTTGAACTTCATTTTTTACTACTTTGTAGTTTTAAATTAAAACATCAATGGTTTTTCAAAGCTGTTTTTAAAACACATATTGTATTTCATTTTTATTAAATTTTTCTAAAAAGAATCTGAAAAAGTTTAGAGCCAAAATATTATTTTTTAAACAACACGTACAAAGTTCCTAAAATCACCCTGCAGTTTTAAAAGTAGAAATTGACTCAAACTCGTTAGTTATTTCCCTAACGAAAAATCCACTAGCTACTACAGTTGCCACAAGTAATGCAAGAGTTCGCCTTTGGAAAAAAACTGTTATTCCAAAAAATACAGAAAAGAAAAATATTTTAAGTTATTTTGATTTTGTGTTTTGCGTCAGTTACAATTGAAAGTTTGTAGTCAGTTACGGTTTTTGTTTTAGCGAAAAGCATGTTTTGTTTTAGAAAGGTAAAATGAGCAGAAGAAGGCAATTAAAACGTCACATAAAAAAAAACAATTAATTGAAAAATTTATTAATATTGAAAAGGAAATTTGTGAAAATAATAAAACAGACAATTCTATGGCAGTTTAAGTTCCCCATAAAATTCGATATAGAAAGGATTGCCGCAGGTAAATACCTTCATTTTGGCATGGCGCAAGGTTTACAAAAGCTGTCCTGAGGCTATTAGTATTGACATAAATATTGATGGATTGCCTCTATTTAGAAGCTCTAAGAGCCAACTTTGGCCTGTTTTAATTAGAGCAAATAATTTAAAAAGCCAATATTGCCGATCGGTATATTTGATGGTCACAGCAAACCCAAAAGCTGTGATGAGTTTTTAAATAAATTTATTTTTGAGCTATCTCATTATATGGAAAACGGTATGGAATTAGCAGGCAAACACATAAAGGTAAAATTAAAGTTCGTGGTATGTGATGCTCCCGCTAGGTCATACATTGCTGGCACTCCTTCCCATGTGTCACGACATGGTTGCATGAAATGTATTCAAGTAGCAAAAAAGATAGATTATGTGTTGATATATCCAACAACATCAGGCACACTGATCTCTGATGAAGATTTAAAATCTAGAAAGTATCCAAGTCACCATTTGAAAATGTATTTAAATGAAAAATCGCCTTTGGAAAAACTCAACGTGAAATATTAGATCCTATATAGTGAAATCACTGAGGAAAACAAGCCTGCATATGCGAGTATAAATAAATACCTTATATAATATTCATATAATCTTTAATAACATTATTTTTAATATGATATATATTTAAAATATTATAATTTATTTCATTTGCAGATTATTTATTTATCCCTTTTTCAGAATCCATACCAATTATTGCAAAATTCCCTGGCCCAGCTGAAGAACAATTAAAAAGAACTATTCAGCTGCAAAAAAAAAAAGAGATAAAGGCAAAATCTGTCTCAAAAAAACAACATTCAGAAAGAAAAAACTAATACTTCTCTTATTTTTTTAAACATGGAATTTTTTATAAGTTTTAATTATAGTACAAAAGTGAATTATTTAAATTTTTATTATTATTTTTTTGTTAAATAAACTAAAAGCAAAAAATTTAAAGTTTCCGCAGTATTTTCATTATGGATATATCATGGGTGATATAACCGGTACATTTTTACTAGAGGAATAGTTGGGCTTTGCTGACCATTGATCTCATCGGTCTGATCATACTAGTTATTTCACTATAGAGGCAGTGTCAGCAAAGTCGCACATTACATGTGATTAGTGAAGTCATTAGTAAAAGGTTATGCAAATGGTGGCAATTGACTACCGTCAATGTCATCGCCATGTTAAAATCGTCAGTCGTGTGCATTGCTTGTAGTTAGGCTAGTAGTTAGTGATAACGATTGGTAGTTAAGGAAATAGCTAGACATTCGCTTGCTACGCCGACTGCAGGCTATTATTTTAAAAGTAATTCGTTGTATGTATTTTTCAGTGAAAATAACAACACAAACTTTTTTTAGAAAATAGAAAAACATAGAAAGCCAATAAAAAACATTTTATTTTAAATATTTTTGGATATAAAAAGTCTTTCCCAATTAAACCTAAACAACAATAATTTGCATAAAACTACAAAACAACTTAAAATATCTAAAAAATAAAAATGCACCATAGAAAATAGAAAAACATAGAAAGCCAACAAAAAACATTTTATTTTAAATATTTTTGGATATAAAAAGCCTTTCCCACTTAAACCTAAACAACAATAATTTGCATAAAACTACAAAACAACTTAAAATATCTAGAAAATAAAAACGCACCATTAAAACAAAAACTACATAAACGACACAAGAAATAAAAGGGGACTAAATCAAATTAAAAAAACACAGGTCTGGTAACCACTTGTAGACGTGCAGCCGAAAGTATTTATGTATACGAGCATTAAATATATGATAACTTAAAAAAAAGTTTTGCAGTTATTTTTTGAACCATAAATTAAAACGAAAATCCTGAGGATGCACTAGACAATAACAATGTGTAAAAAAGTGTTTAATATAAGCCTGTTTGAGGACTTTAAAGCCACTCAATGAACTTTGCTTTTTTTTTGCCTCAATATATGACAAAGTTGACTTCTTCATTAAAATGTCATAAAAAATATCCTGTTTTTATTTGTTGAATAATAAGTTGATAAATGATTAAATAATATTAATAAATATTAGCTTTGAAACTCCTTTAACATCTTCTGTTTATATTTAACTTTGTTAAGCAAATGATTCAAAAGTACTTTTAAGTGTTTTTGTATAAGGAATCTGCGTACATTAAAATGCAAGAAAAAGCATCCAATTTTCTTTATTTTTTATACTTTTGCCAAAGAGTAATCAGTTTAACAACTTTGCTCAGTGGAGCAATTATTATGCGCATAGAAACGAAACATAATAAGAATTAGTAAATGATATTTTGTTATAAAACCAATCAGTTAAATATAATGTACGCAAAATTTATAATAGTGCAATTTCGGTTTCAAAATCGAGGTATTTATACAAAAAATTAATTCGTATATTAATAATAATTCTACTTAATAGTGTATTCAAATAAACCAGGTAAAGTTGCTTTACAAAAAGCTACTGAACATCAATGTTGAGCCAAAACTAGCTTCTTATAGAGTTACTACAGAAGTAACTGCAAGCTAAACATTTTCTTTATGAGAGGTTAACTTTGGTAAAGTTAAACAGTGTAAAAGGTTTTATTTATTTATTTATTTATTTTTTTTTGGATTGAAACCTTATTAGATGTGCAATCCATTTAATGCTTGGTTAGAAAACTTTATAATTATTGATTATTTCAGTCAACCCTATTACATAAATTTATATTTTTATTTAGACCTCAAACCCAAATAAATATAAATTATTTTAGAAAGTTTTATATTTATTTTTCAGTTATAGTAACAATTGAGTAAATTAAAATTTTTATAAAATTTCAATGCAAAAAAATTTAACTATTAAAAAGTGCATTTTTTGTGAGCTTTGTTTAATCAAAAATAATTCAGTATTGAGGAATTAGTGTAGATCATCATCGTATCAAAAATCCACAATTTATAAAAACATAAAAGCAAGACATCAAAAAGTTTAAATTACTGCAGATAAATTAAGCTTTTTTACAAACAATAAGGCCTTCAAAGGTAACAAATTCTTGTTTAAAGGTATCTGGAATATTAACTTAAAGACAATGACGGAGAAGAATTTGTTTGAGAAGTAGATTATCTAGTATATAAAATAAAGTACTTCAAAAAAATTATTTTTTCCAAGAATACTATGATTGCCTCTAGTAGCAACACTAGAAGATTATCAGCAAGCTGAGAAAATGTTAAGAAAATGATTTAATTTCCGAGTGATGAACCAAAGTTAATAACTTAAAGATTGTAGATTTTTTGTTTACTTAAAGTTACAGGTTTTCATCACACATCGCGAGCGGAATGAATGTAATTTCTTTTTAGTCATTCAGATATAATTTTTAACCTTATCAGATTTTGTGCACTCGCAGAAAATTCTAAATTTCCAAATCTGAATTTAATTGTGGCAATATAGCGCTTAGCTGTGGCAATATTAAGCTTAGTTTAAGGATACAATGTAAAAGTCAATTTAATTGTGTAAGAAAAAAATTCTTTTTTAAAGTTCCTTGAACAGTGCATTAGGTATACAAAATTTTAAGATAGAAAAATTCAATTCTTCATCTACTCTTTTTTTCTTTTATTTCTGTTATAGAATTGGTTATTCTATTTTAAGTTTTCATCATTTTTTATGAATTGTATTAATTAACAAAAAAGTTTTCTTTGTATGTGCCACGTTCAATACGTAGTGTTCTAAAAGTCATAGCTAATATTTGCCCTATCATATCCTTTCAACCGTACATTCGGCTTAAAGTAAAAAGTAAAAAGTGATAATTAATCTCGCTATTGGTTTAGGCGATTGTCGAGCAAACAAGAAATTGTGAATTCTTTCAATTCTTACTGGTGACGTAGATGTTTGTTCCATATATTATTTATCCATTCGTTGTAAATTGTTTTAGTATAAACGTACTTGTAATGTATATTTTTTTCAACTTTTCTTGTATACTTCAAATAAATTTATTATTAAGTATGTTACGCCTTCAATTAAATTAAGCTAAGTAAAACTTACTGAGAAAAATTTTACATTTTCCTTTTCCATTTGAAAGCCAAATGAATTAAAAATTATGACGAAACTACATATTTTTGTTTTCTTTGTTAAAAAAATATTTTCCTCTTTTCTTTCTATTTAAATTCGCAACAAAACTGAAGTCATGTAAAAAATGCAAAACTTGAATACTAAACAGTTTTATCTGAACTAAGATTAGTCAAAATTCTCAACTTTTATCATATTGATATATCGGTTATGTAAAAATAACATGAATAAAATTAAAATAGGCAAATGTTATTTATAAAATAATGTATAATGATAATGAGAGACAGAGATGTATAAAAATAAACCTTAGACTATAAAATATGGAAATGCTACAAATAATAAATATATGAACTATGGAAAGAATATTTTTGATGATAATAGTGCTTAAAATTAAAGATATTTGGAAACAATAATTTAGTAAAAAGATATTAAAAATTTTGTAAATACTGTAATTCCTTCATTTATTTACTTCATTTTATTTTATTTTCCTGATGACGCTATCAGCATCGCATAAGTTTTATTTTGCCCGAATGGCGGATTAAAATGTTCGTTAAAAATTTAACCTGGTTTAGCAAAAAGAAAAAAACCAAAAAAACGTCTGCGAAGATTTAAGCATTAGTTGATAGCAGAATTAATTTCGTTTGCTCACAGTAGTAACACACATTGTGAAAGCAAAAAAAAAAAATAAAAAAGTAATAAAATAAAGAAAAGTCTAAGTAATGTACCAATGCAAGAATGTAGTCATTAAAAGGAAAATGAGTAAATTAATTATTAATTTTTCTAAATAATTACAATAATTGATGAATACGAAACAGTCAAACACTTCTATTTAAGAAAATTATTTTTAGTTAGTGTAAAAAATATAAATATTTAAAACTTAAAAACTACGAACGCTGCTGTTCAGTTTTAAAAACAACAAGAATGTAAATTTTAATTTATGTAAAGATATTTTAAATGGTGTTTTCTTTAGTTCCCGTACTTAATTTATACGAGAATATAACAATTTCCTACATGGAACTTTTCCCAATGCTCACTTGAATAAATTGGTTCTAATACTAAGAATCTATGAAGAAATTGTCTTTAAGTTTTTTACTTAAAAGCGAAAACATTTGCATAAAATGTACGCTTTATTTGTTTGTGTTTAATAATAAAAAATTACATAAAAAAAAAATATATGAACATACAAATACGTAAATGTGAATGAAAAAAGTTATCCTATTTATAAAATTAATTCGGACGCGAAAACCATTTGTTATTTTTGTTCATTTAAAGAAATTATCCTGTTATAGGTGACAAATTTGAACTGGATTACTTCAAATTTACAAAACGTCAATAATCCTCAAATAAGAATTTCTAATATAAATTCTATCAAATTTCGTATTCTTCAGTCAAACGTTTCTAAATTCTTTAAATATTCTGTTGCTATTTTCAATTTATCCTCCAGCTTTTAACAAATTAAATTTGTAATAATTTTCTCGTTAAAAAAATTATCTCTTAACGAAAACTACGAAAAAAAAAAAATAATAAAAGAACTACAAAAAAGTTTTAAATACTCAGAAACCTTGTAACATAAAAATACTGCAAGCATTATGGTTTCTTTTTAACTTTTCTTTTAAATTTTCTCTTTGTATATATATTTACACTGTTTTCAATAAAAAGTTGCAAAGCCAGAAAAACTCTGAACTAAAAGAAATCGAAGGAAGTAAAATAAATACAAGTATTTAAATTAAGTGCTTTATGCAATAAATTGGAGTTATTTTATTATACTCCTAAGTGGCAATACAGTTATTAAACCTTAAAAGAATAAGTGACCCTTGTCGACTGTGAGTTGAACATTTTTTTCGGTTCCGAAATTTATTGAAACCAGCAGCACTCTAACTACTTAATCATATGTCTTTCGAATTCAAAAGCATATACGGATGTAAAAAGAAGTGCCTTCTATTCTCGGTTTTCCGAACCAAAAATTCCGTGAACATTTTACTTTAGAGTAGGTTAATAAAATAAAAACTTAAATTAAAAAAAATTACAAAATCTTAACTGTAGACTTTAATCTAGTAGAATTTTAATGCTTTTCAAATAATAATAGGTTTCAAAATAGCACCAAATTAATGTTCAAGCCATTTCGAAACGTTGCAAAATATAAAACTCATACAAATCAAACGTTTATCGAACATGCCTCATCCAATTTTCTAGCTAATTAGGTCACAAGAGCATCACAATGTTATTATGTTGTTGATTTTCTGTGTAACAAAACCAATTTAAGGTTCTGACCATAATTTTCTTATGTAACTAAAGAGATATTTTTACATTTGTTTTAATATCCATTATTTTGTGATGTTAAATGTGGGAGACTGGAACAGTTGTTTACTTTGTATTCTTCGTCGAAATCACTTTTACAAAGCTACCAGAAATTTGACACGCTAATTTAACGTAAGTCCAAAATTTTCATAATTTAATTACAACTAAAAATTATTTTTTTCGACTAAGGGATCCCTTAACGAACTCAAAACACCTACACCGATATAGTCACCACCGCTGCTTACCATTTTTAAGTTTACTTTGTCTTTCCAGTAGTGGAAAACACAAATTTATTCATTTCTATTCTTACACTTTCAGTCAAGACAATTGTAATTTTCTTAAAATTCATATTTTCAAATATGTGTATTTAAATATTTATTATTATTAAATATTTTTTATCTGTAAACAGTGTTAAAAATTTTCCATCTATAAATATAAAATGTGCTCACAACTGTTTAAGTACTATTGTACCGAAAAAATTAGGTGACTTCACATATGTATTTCTATTTTCTCTACAATTTACTTTTACAAAACAAAAAAATATTCTTTATTTCAAAGAAGGTTCTAAAGGACCTTCACACAAAAATTTAGGGACAAAAGTTCTAAAAAGTGCTGTTTCGTATTTCATTTTGATAATTATCTGCACCAGCACCAAAAATTAAAAAAAAAAAATAAGAAAATTCATATACAGAAATGACCCCATAACTGTTTTGTTATATGTATGATTTCTCCAAATGTCTCGCAAATGTTTATTTATTTTTTTGTTTATTCCTATCTTTCCAAAATTATGTTTTTGAAATAAAGTTCATATTTATTGCTAATGTGGCTTCTAGTAAAAGTACAAGCTGACATAGTCTATATAATAGTGTGCATTTGTATTATTGGCTATTGGCAATGAATGTAAATAAACTAGAATCTTTTTCTTTAAAAAAAAGCTTATAAAAACAAAGAATAAAATGGAAAAATACGATAAAAAACAGCCTGAAGTAAATAATAGCACATAAATGACAGGAAAAACTCTCAGCTGCTATTCTATTCTAACAAAGGGGTCCTTATCAATTTTTATTTAGCAACTCTCCGGGAGGCTTGAAAAAAGTCATCCTCTGTGGCCTTTCAACAAAATTAAGTTGTTAACTTATCGCAATAGAAGGCCTCTCAACTCTCGCTCTTGGATTTTCAGAATCCCAAATCCGATAATTTTGCTTGTTAACATACCCTGCCAAGTGAAAATGGGCTTCGTCTAAAAAAATTTGTGTTTCGTAGTGGAGCTTCAATTTTTAAATACGATTTCCAACGAAACTGTATTCATTGTAACAATTTCCTCTGTAGCTACTACGAATAGGTGAAAAAACTAAATGTCTAAGCTATCAAAACTTATTTTTTTTTACTTTCCGAGAACTAATGTTCGTTTTGTTGAAGAGCTTTCTTTATTGCTGTTTCTTTTGTTGATAGCTTCTTTTTATACATACATATGTGGTGAATTGCAACCATAAGAAGTTGCACAAATGTGGCAGTAAGAGAGGTATTGGTAGAGGTTTCATGTATTTGAAAAAAATTTATTTTCCTTTGCAAAAATATATAACATCAAATTAAATTGAGTTGCTGCTTTTTATATAGAGTAAATCAAATAAAATGATCAGAAATAAAAGTTGCTATATTTTAACGTTTCTTAATCGAAAGAAAAAACTTTACTTAAGCGTCGCGCTAATATATTTTTTTTTAATACCTATATTTGAAAAAACTTTATAAATCCCGATACTATACATAAATTACTAAGATAGAACTGTTTTGACTAAACACTTGGAAGGTCAGAGGTCAAGTAGATAAAAAGTTTAATTTGTAGCCTAACAACTAAGTAGGTCAACAGAAAATAGTAAGGAAAGATTAAAGTTGTTTCGAAACGCTCTATTTGCTTGATTATCACAGTAAGGAATGCTATATTCTTTACAAGAGTCAACAATTTCATGAAAATATTCAAACTTGCGATGTCAAGATAGCTTAAAAACAAAAATGTTTTTCACTGGGAACTTTTGAATGACTCAGAGGCTTAAGTTGAACATATATACGAAAAGAATCAAGAAACGAATAATATTAAGAAAAAAACGAAGTTTTTACAAAAGAAAAAAAAAAAACAAAAATAAATAATATTGTTGTTTTGTATTAAAAAGAAGTTGCAAGTTGTTAATAAGTAACCGTCCTACATTTTTGGAAAGGTATAGAGGAGAGTAAGGACTGATGGTAAAATTATAGCCATGACTTCGCCGGCAAACGTGTTACGAAGAGGTATCGACGAAGGAGGCTGCGTGCTTCACTGTTCAATTTTTAATATGTACCATTGAATAGAAAAAAAATATTTTTCTAATGTTGGTTGTCGTTGATAGGCATCCTAGCTTTTTTGAATTTTTAAAAAAAGTTTGTTTTTTGTTTGTTATAGATTTAAAAATAGGTTAACATATAAATTAAAGAAAATAGATATACTTAATGTTTGACAATTTTCAACCCTTACTCCTACAACACTTTACAATTTTTTATTTGATTTACTAACCTTTCTCTACCTTGTCACTAAGCTTTTAATTTAAATGTAAAAAAATGTTCTACCCACGACCTCAGGGTTGTTTTGCAAGGAAGATTTATATGAAATATTGTAAACCTAAAACTATGGAAGAAGTTTTTAGCAGTTGCATACATTTTGCTATTCTTGTACTATTTTGAACCTAAAACGCTGTCCGCATTAATTTTAACACGGTATATTGGCGATCATTATTCAATAAACAAAGCTTCTGCTCAGATCACATGTAGATAATAGTTTATCAGTTAAATGTATCGAACACATGTCGTGTACGATACGCACGATTGATTGTATATAAACTTTAAACCTTTGGCAATACAACAGCAAATATAGGACAGTATTATTAAATAGGCTACACCAGATAAGACTGTAATATATACAATCAATGCTTTTTTTCTATGCTTACTTGTATATTTGTCAAAACGTTTTTTCAAAGAACTTTTTTTGTTATAGAAATGATAGGGAGCGTAGTATCCACCGTAAGGATTGAGTGGCACAGGAGTCCTTTCATAAACAATATAATATTTATAAATTTTTTAATGATTTTATATTCCAAAATAAGCCATTGAAAACTTCGTACTATTATTCAGTGAATCTTATATACAAACAAATAAATAGACATGAAAAGCCCGATATATTGCAAAAGACTAAATAAAAAAAAAGAAAATACGGCTACGTCTGGTGTTTTCAAAATGTTGCCAGATTTTTTAGTATTTCTATCTTATACAGCGTTTTTTTTAAGTTTAGAGATCTAATTTCTACCATGTTTTACCAGTTTGCTAATGGTTAATCACTCGCCCAGCAAAAAAAAAAAATTTATTACGCAATATTAGCACACTTAAATGTGATTTTGAATACATCTGTGCTTAATTACATTCCCTTCGCTTCATATAAATTTCTTCTTTTTGAACGTTTTTTTATTGTATTTTTATTAAAACCTGATAACTTGCCTTGCAAAATATCAAACAATATACAGAGAACACCATGGAAGTGTTGTGCATTTTAACTTACCTTCTTCGAATTAAAACATTTTATCTTTCAATTTTAAACCTGAGGCATTGTGAATTTTTGTTTTGTTATGCAACTTACTTTTTGGCTTAACAACACAATCAAAGGTAAAAAGAAGGATTTAATGAACATCCTCCAGCCATTGTTGTGGAAGGAGGTATAAGAAATAATGAAGAAAAAAATTAAACTGTTAGATTTGGAAGGAATACCCTGGGGTTGAAAATACTTAAATGGGATCCTGTTTTCGTCTTTGACAGATTTTTAAATTAATTTCTTTATCAAATTTTGTAATTTACTCTTCGAATATTTACTCTATATATGAAAGAGCCCAAAAATTATGTTATAAAAAGGTTTTATGTAACTGATGGTTAAAAATATTTAAGCCTTAACAATTTCCAAAAGAAAAAACTGAAAAATTATGCATTCTCGATCAGATAATTAGAAATACCTAAATTTGTTTTTCTTTAAAATTTTTATTGAAAGCTTATATTTTAACACCAGTGAAACGACGGTTTCCTAAAGATGAACATTACAGTTTTACACAACGGTAATCTAAAGGTCTTCTTTTAACCCTTATGTGAATGGCAAGGTACCCGGGTACCTTTAGCATTTTTAATACACTTTCTTTCATAGAAGCCGACGATCTACATACTTGAAACTTATTGAGAACTCCTAACCTTTAATAGACTTCAAATTATTACTGTTTTTCAGCGAAAAAATAACTTTTTGTCAATGAGACAGACATATTTTCTTTTGGCACCCTTAACAGCACGGGAAGGTACCTGGGTACCTTCATACATTTTATGTAAAAAAGAGATTAGGATAAATATTTATTTTGATATATTTCGTGAACTCAATAATAATAAAATAGATAGAGAATAATTTAAGAAAGCAAGATAAAATTACACTTAGTAAACCAAAGTCATAGATCGCTTTGTAGACAGTTTGTGCATATTAGACGTTTCACTGAATGCTCATTGCAAATTGGACTGTCACATCTAGTACACGCCTTACGTTTTTTTCTCTGCTTCGTACCTTGTTTTGAGCATAAATAAATTATACCTACTATTCGCAGTAAAAAATGTGAGGAAAAAAATTTTATGAAAACACGGCATCAACTGCTAGAGAAATGGTGCAAATTCGGGTGATTTTACAAAGACATATCGTTGGTTTTAACCAACATTGAACTACTTCTTATCCGCTTTCTAAATATTGAAAAAAACTTAGGTTTTATTAAAAAATGTTGTCGTTATGCAAGGAAAAATGTAAATCTAAGAAGTAGATCCACATGTTATTTCAAAGAAACATTTAAAAACTAGCTTACAAAATCTACAAAATGTATATAAGCTTCTTTGGATGTAAATAAGATGCCCTTCTCCAAGAATGACATCCATTATTTTTTACTGGGTTGGAAAACGGTCACTTCATCTTTTTTTAAAACAGGATACGTCTGCTGAAATGGCTTGATTGTTTATTCTAAGCACTGTCTCTATGGCTGATCTGACAGTTGGTTGCTAAGCAACTTTTGAAATCTTAGCGCGTCTTTCACTTCTTTCCACGTTGTCGTAAAATGTTTCTATTTATTGTCTGTGACTCAGGTAATGGATGAATTTACCAAAATGAACTAACCTTATAGTCAATACTGTCTTCAGAGTCGTATGACTCTTTATCAGTTTCTGAAAATCCTACTTGTTCACTATCTGAAGCCTCTACTTCATTCACTAGTGAAATATATTCTTCAACATCCTCAGAATGAACAAAATCATATTTACTACTCTCACACTCACATAATCTGTTGTTTGTATATGTTGAACTAAATCTTTTAGAACGGAAACTAGCGCTCATATTCATTGTGATGGTAAAAACTTGCAATGTTATCTCGGTCGAAAACAAAATAGACTAAAACTGTATTTATGAAAAGAGTTGTTTATACTTCTTTTAGGGGAAATCCCCAATCTTGAATTGGTATGCCACCTTTGATGAGCAATAATTTAAAGTACATGAAAAAAGTTAGCATTTTATCAGAAATATATTTAATATATAATATAATACACGAAAATTAATACTTTTTATATATGTAAATAATAATTAAAAAAAAAACAACTGCATATAATATTTTTAAAAACTCTGCGCAATATACTCTTTTAGTAAATTACTAGATAAAAATTATTCGTCTTAGACTTGGTCATACTTTCTTAACTCATTCGCATAAACTGGAATTTATCCAATCAAAATTAAACATATACTTTATGATTGCTCTCATATAAATAATTTTTAGACTTCAGTATTCTTAATGGACAAAATAGTTTCTCATTAGTTAACTCTATAATTACCAAAGCCAATAGTAAAACAAAAATAGATTTGTTATAATACGTCAACTTTTATAATTCCGTTTAAATTCTTTTCTTTCTTATCATGTAGCATAAAACCTTTGTTTTCATAGCTTTCCTTTTTATTATTATTACTTTACATATAATTTATTACTAGTATATCTTGTTAATAAATAAATAAAAAATAAAATTGGCGTAATAACTTTTAATTTATTAACTAGCTAACAAAAAATAATAATAATAATTTTGATGATTGGTGTCATCATTTTTTTATCTTGTAACCTTATTACTGACTGCGGAAATATATTAAAGCGATTCAAAATTTTTGTTGTGTCCCTTGACTGAGTATTATTCTACTATTCGAACTTTTGCTTTGTACTATGAAAGAGTAAACTTCAGCCTAAACTATAACTTTTGCAAAAAAAGTTCAACCTAGATCCAACATAACTTTTCCAAATTAGGCGCCTATTGAGACTTAATACAAATTATTCGACTCTCGATTGTTGGTGAGTGTTATTAACTACATGTTTAGGCGTCGATGTATGATACTTTGCATATCAGATACAAGTGTAAAGCCGACCCCAGGATACTACTTTAGCTTTAATGAGATGCACTGAAGTTAGTGAATATATATTTTTTAAGAATAAACGTGCGACGACAAGAAATAAAGTATGAAACAGTCTGCGGCAAGAATGGAAAACATCGACGGAACAATTTGCCCTTGAATGCATTCCTTTTGTATTCCAAACGGTGTAAGGTCAGATTACTTCCAAATATTTTCAATTTTTCTTGTACTTACTTACTTTGACATGTGGGAACTACAAGTAGAGGAAGCAGTCGCCTTTAATAAGCAGACTTTTACCTCCCGGTGCAAATCTTTTTATAAAGGGCACTAAAGGACGGTCAATAGAATCAATTTTGTCAATAATAAGATACAAAAGGCATTCTACGAAAAGCACATTAAAGTAATAGACCTATTAGCATCTCAGTGGAGGTGGAAGTGTGCCAGCAGTCAAAAGAAAACGGTTGTTATCCAAATCAATTTTGATTTTGTGTATTACCGCCTATTTTTAACACCTTACAGCAGTTATCTGAATTATTATTTTTTAGCAGTAATTCTATTTACACTTTTAATGATTTAGTATGACATTTAATTCAATAGTTATTGAGAATTTATAACAAATATATGTCATTAGTAGAATAAATAAATATGATTTAAAATGTAACTCGGAAAAAAAATGTATATGAATATCGTGTTCTTCAAGTCTAAGTCTATTTACTTCGAAGAAAAATATTATTTTTTTTTACTGTAAAGTGCGCCTAATGTATTGTGTCAACAAAAAAAAAAAAAAAAAATAATTTAAGATTTACCTTTCCGTAACAAAATATATTTAAAAAATTTTATACTGCGGGTACTTTGTTACATTTTGGACGTATAAGCATATTTAAATTCATAATGATTCTTAGCTTTCAAGTAAATTTTTTTAGTTTATTTTGTAAACATGAGAACATCTATCATGCTGAAGACATTTTAAAATAATATATATGTATATATTCTTGCATATTATTACATATATACATTTTTTAGTTTATAGTAAAAACAAAAAACTTTAATACAAGTGTACAGTTATACTTTTTTTTAATAAAAGTTGATATTCATCAAAAACAACATCAAAGGCGTACAGGTGCTTGAAACATTTTCAACTCTTAAGTATATAAAAATTCTGGATTTTATATCTTCATGAATGTATTCTCATAATAAAGTCTTAACAAAGTAAAGAAAAATATTTTAAAGTGCCTTTACTTTATTACCGTGCACATTGGGGGAAAATTTCTTTTTCCAGTAAAAAAAAACATGTAAGTAGTAAGGGTAAAGTTTTGTTCAAAAATTTGATCACCATACATACTTAGTAATAGATGTTTCTCTATAAACAAGATTAAATGCATAATATTATTTAGTTATTAGAAAGATACAATGCATAAGTTAGTTAAGAAATAGGATACTTAAGAGTAATTTCTCATATCTTTTGGAATTAATCCAAATACAATCCGAAATATGGTTGCTGCCATAGCGAAACCAGAGATGTCTAAGTAATGATCTCATATTTTATGGCATAATAGGAAATAATAAGCAGAAGACTTTGTAAGTTAATTATTTTAGCTGAAAATTATTTTTTAAAATATTTTTTGGCAAAAAAGTTATAATAAGAGATTCACAATATAATTTGAATAAGTGTCATTTATTTTTTAAAACCTCGAAAAATACTCCATAGTAAGAAGTATTTATTCTTAAGAAAATACGAAAATACGAAAAATCAAATGAGGTAGTTCCAAAATTTCGAAATCTAGCATTTTATATTGAATTTTTCACACTCTTGCCCATAAAGTCTATATTAAGGAACAGCGATATAAGATATTTTCAAGACAAGTGGGACTTTTCGAATATGATTTTTGAGTTTAGATCGCTTGTAAAATAATTGGCTGACGTCGAGCATATGTATTTGCGCATTTAAGGAAAGTGGAAATAAATTATAAACCTATTAAATAAAATTCCGGCAATGATGGAAGAAATGATGGTGCTAGTTTTAAAAATATATTAAAAGTTTTGCATTTTCTATTAGTTTTAAAAAAGTGTTTCTAAAGTTATAATATAATAATTTTTAACGTTGCTAAAATATAACTACAAATAACTCGTTAACTATTAGTTTTTCCCTGTCTTTTTTTCCGAACACAGCGTTAATGTAGATACTAAATTTAAGATATTTTTACACAATAAATTAAGTTTATATTTGTTGCAATACTTAATAGTAGGATCTCGAAAAACGTAATTATTGTAAATATTTTAAATATTTTAAATGTATTAATGATGGTTATAATAAAAAAAAAAATAACTATTGATAATAACTTTATGGTACGTGTTTTGTTTTAAGAGCCTTCACTATTTAACTGTAAAAAACTCTAAGCTTTACAAAGTGCACTATTTCGTGCTCATATTTTTTGAAACTGCAATGCTTGAAAAGATCCGGAACCAACCTTTTATGGCCCTCTCTAAATAACCTATACAATTTTAAAATTAATATATTTAAAAATATATCGTTTCTGTCCTATTGTTTAGTATGGAATTGTCAACGTGTTAGAAAATATACTGTTTTAGAGTTAAGATTAAATATTATATCATGCGTATTAAGCAATAAAAATCTCGTCATTTTGACGTTAAATTTATGGAGAAATAAAAAACAACATACAACACAAAATAGATCCAATGCACCATACATAAACCTTTCAAAGTAAAATCTAAGTTAATATGTCATGAAAACTTGCATTACATAATTTCTTGTATTTGTGCGCTTTAAAATGTGCACCTTATTGCAGCAAATGTTGCAGGCTCCTTGACTCAAATTCCATAAAGTTTTTCAACTAAGAATGTACTTTGAAGAAAAGCATATGTAAATGTGTTGTTACTATATCCTCATTGTATTCTTCAAAGTTTATACTAATTTAAAAAACAAGTGAGAGTGTAAATTTAGTCAAGTGAAGTAGCTCTAACCAAAAAACATAAATTTTTTATAAATTTCTTTAAAAGCTTTCAAATGGTACCAATATTGATATTTAAAAAAAATTTAAATTAAGAGGCCCGTAACACGGGAAATATGAGGGAGGGACAATCTTTTCACCCGATGTATTTTTCTGAATTTATAATTCTCTGTCGCCTCATAAATTTGTTTTTTTTTTTATTAAAATTACTTTATTGTTACAACTGTTATAGAAAAAATAAGCGGTAGGCATGGTGTTTTGCCTGCTGCGCCAAAGGAAATGGACTGATCTTGCTGATTTCCAGTAGCACCTATTTCGACATGGTCTACTGCCTCGGCAAACTTGATTTAAGCTCTAACACGGATGGACAGATGGACATCGCTCAATCGACTTTGCCAAGCATAAAAAGTCAGAATATATATACTAAGGGGGTTGGAGATGGATATTGTAGAAATTACTAACGGAATGATAAACTAAGTTATATCCTTTTACAATTTGTTGTGGTGAAAGGTATAAATAATACAATTTTATTGTCAAGATGTTAGTAACATTCGCTTAAACATGCCGTAAAGTTGTAATAGTACCAGCATTAAAACAGGTCAGTATAGTCAAATCTATTTATACTTTTTGAGTTTTGGTGTGACAAGTAAATGATTTTTTTCAGTTTAGCTTATATTATATTAAAAAAAATACTTTAGATCAGTTAAGACCGCAGTCTAATGGGCTAATTATGGTCATTAATTTTATAAATGATGTAAATAAAACAATTTTATTTTATCTTATACTCAAAGTCTCCTCGATGTGATTGTCGACTTCTTCAAGGGTATTTTTGCATTAAGTTTATTAAGCTTACATCACAATCATATTCTTAATAATTAATTTATTATTATTTTGTTTCATGTAGTTCGTTAGTTTTAAGAATAATAAGTAAGAACCAAATTCTTGAACCTTCTTATTTGTATGTGTCCATATCGCTAAAATTTTGAAGTTTTGTTTTATTCCACATTCGATTCCTTTCAAATGTGGTTTTTGTGTTTTATTACGAAGAGATGCAAATATTTTAAAAGAAATATAAAAGAAAAATAGATAAGATTAGATATGGGTTTAGACCTGGGTATTTACCCAACGCTGGGTATTGACCTATTTATAGCCACTTTCATACCCGGTATTTATCTAATTTCCAGTAAATACTCATTTGAACAATAAACACTTGTTGTTTCGTAGAGTAAGAGAAATGTGAACTTTTTCGACATTATATTGAACATATTTTGTTAAGTGTATTTTCTTTATACATTTCTTGATGCGTTTTGCTCATATAAGGCAGTTTTGACTGCGTCAAATACAACAGTAATTCTTGGCAATTCAATGTAAGGAGTGGGAGCGATGGCAACAACAGTGCTGAAGTAACTAGAACGATTAAAGTTTCGAAAGCCAAGCTTGACCCTCAGGTGCATAAAAAGAATGTGGTTCATTTAATCTTAAATATTTGTTTCCAGCGATGCATTGAATTTATTCACACAATGTCACAGGCGCTTAGCATAAATGTAATGGCAGATTTTGCCAATGTCAAGGCCAGAAATGATTTCTGGGCAAAAGCTTTTGTCTGGAGCTGTTTGGATGAAATTTCTCCAGTAACTTAGTAAAAAGGAATTTGTGGAAGCACGCAGTGAAGCAAATTAGCTGTTCGAATTTTAGCAGCTTTCTGTACTTCACTCTGTTTAAGAACACAAAGAACAGGAAAAATAACACATATATCGTGCAACTATAACTTGCTTTTTTAATAGTTTACCACCTTCAGGAGAAAGCACGATATCCCTTCAACCTTAAGAGGAATCACGCACTCTACTCGATATGAGTTTTTTCTTATTCATAATTAAAATTGAATTCTTTCAATTTACTTAAATTTTTCTTTACTCGGATTTATACCCACATTTTGGGTTAATACTTGGATAAATATCTGGGTATTTACATTTAAACACCCATTTTTTTAATTAGGACCAGAACTCAGAAGATGACCCCTACTTATGCAATGCATTGTGCTAGAACTAGGAAATTAGGTTGTGGGATGGTGGATAGAGGAAGTAGTGCTTGTGAACATTTGATTTGAATCGTTGCAGACTGAAGGTGGCAGGAAAGATCTCTGCAGGGAGTTTATTCCCCATACGAACTGTTCGGCTAAAAAACGAATTTTCTCTGTAATGCGTTGTGCGATTAAGTGGCCAATTGCTCTTGATGCGGATCGCGTTGTCCGTATAAAATTACGGTTTTCAGAAACAAGTTCCCTGATTTCATAAGAGCACATTCCGTTGTAGAAACGATAAAATAGTGAGACACACCCCACATTGCGTCGATGCTCCAGTGAGTCAATAGAGCTGGATACCCTACTGTCACCGATGAGTTTCTTCAATCTCTCCCGTACACGATCGAGAAACTCCAAAATAGACTTTGAAGGACCGGCCCATACATGAGAGTTGTATTCCCTTTTCGGTCTGATAAAAGTGACATAGATAGTAAGGAGATCAGATGGAGTGAAGTATTTCTTACACCGTTTCAGAAAACCTAAGCATCTGAATTCTTCTTTTGCAACATGAAAACGTGTTTCTTCCAACGAACATCGCATTGAATTTTCGTGCCAAAAACATCGAGAGCTTCTGACACCTTAATACATATATCACCCATAATTACAGACGACGTAGCATGTTCAGCAGAACGCCTGTGAGAAAGCAAACAGCACTGGGTCTTATAAGCGTTAAACTGAATCCTGTTCGCCAGGCCCCATTCGGAAATTACTAAAAGGTCGCGATTAAGGGTATCGTCCATGTGCTTTCTTATTGCCCCAATTTCCCGAAGGCTTGGTCTACTGGGAAACGAAAATGAATGGCATATGCTACTGTCATCTTCAAAAGAATAGAAAGGATTGGAAGTCTGACGTAGAAGGTCATTAAGAAAAATAAGAAATAGGGTAGGGGAAAGGACGGAATCTTGCGGTACCCCTAAATTTAACTTGAATCGTTTGATTAGTGATATAAATATAAAGATATCAGAAATTCTTGATGTTCTTGGTATGAAGATTCAAGGCGATGTTTGGTGAAACAGATATATTTCTCAAATCGCAAAACAAGCCCTCAAGTGCTGAGGCCTTCAGAAACGGCGTAAGAAAAACTTCACTTCATCTTATGTTCTTGCTATTTATGTCACCTTAATCAGACCGAAATTAAAATGCAACTCTCGAGTTGAGCCGGAGCTTCTAAGAATATTTTAAAGTATTCTGGAAGAATACATAAAATAAGTAGAGATCATCTTCTGAGTGCTAAGCCTAATAAAATTTTAACTAAAAAAACATTTAAATTTTGATATTAGGAATTATTCTGTTTTCATGAAATCAAGATGATTTTGGGGCCAAGAAATAGAATACTTCAAAACAGGTATTTCTCGTTTTGTCTGTCTATTTGCTTGTGCTCCCATCACGTAAAAACTTGTAGAAGGTTTAAAATAAAATTTTTTTAAAGGTTCTATAGAATATTGTTTACTTTTTTTTTGTAAAGATAAGTCATTTCGTAAAAGAAATAGAGATGCAAATAGTACCAACTTTTACCAGTATAATGGTACTAAGGCAGTTGTCGACACATATTATCTTTGTAAGTTGAAGTTTTTAACACATTTTTCTAAATTTTAATTTAAAAAATTGGTTTTACACGCAGACGGGCTTTATTAATAATGATTTCTGCTGTCACAAATAAGGAACTCTTTAAAAAAATTCCCCACTAGACACTCTTGTCCGCACGAATATAATTTTTTTCTTCTCTGTGTTAAACTTATAAGATATTTTGATATATGACCGTATTGTTGTAACATAATTTTTTAAACATTTCTAAGCAGTTATATTATTTTTTTACTTTTTTCAGTGTATTTTTTACTTATAAATAACAATGTGGAATAAACCATAATAAGATCAATCATTCGTCCTGTACATTAAAATATTGGCCACCTGGAAATTAACGCTTTCATATAAAAGTAAAATTCCTAATATTGGTCGGTCCTCGGGCAAAACACTTCAATACTTAATACCTTGAATAAATGCGTTTCCCTATACCAGATCAAAGCAACGAAATGTAGGTAAATATAGGATAACAACACCAAGAATAAAATATCTTAATTAATGCTACACAAAATGAAACATCATTAAAACAGAATATGGAAATGGTTCTAGATTAAATATATAAGATTTATGTAAAAAAATCAATGCAAAAAAGATAGAAAGTAAAAAGTAAACCGATTTATAAATAATATTTTACAAAAACATAGGATGGACATAGAAATAGACGGTATATTTCAACAGAACCTTTATTAGATTAAGCACATCTAGATAGATAAATTAAATTTTATATTCTGGTTACCCTTTTCGAATACCTTACTTTAAGCTCAAGTTACTGTTGAAAAAATGTACTTGAATCTGTATTTCAAATTATTTAAGATTGTTATTATTGTTTTTTGTGTTTTTATAAGCGTATGTAAATGACGTAATTTATGCGTTAGCAATGCATAAGTTACGCGTAATTTTAGTTATAATTTTATAAATTTTAGTATGTTCTAAAAAAAATCTATATTCGGAGTATTCGTGAAGGAAGTAGGTAATTGTGATTGAAGGTTATTATCAAATAAAAAATATTTGATTAATTCACAAAACCCCTTGTATCCGTGTATACTGTGTACTGTTTAATTAAAATACAATAGTGTATGCTTGTTGTTAGAAAGTTTCATATAAAATTTTAATACACCAATACACTTTTATTTTGCATGTTTTTGAAAAGTTGTATTGGCAATCTTATTATCAACTACATGTGAATTCCATATCACATTAAAAAGAAGAAAATAAACAAAAGACATTTGTATTGTTCATGTTTAAATTTGTTAACAGAAAAAAAGAATAAATGGATAGCTTATCAAAAGTATACTTTTCGCAAAGGAAATTTTAAATTTTGCTTTTTTTAGTCCTCTTGTCCATTTTACTTCCTGAAAAACCCCTTCTGAGTATTTATTTTCATCTTCTTATTTGCTTTTTGACATTTAATATCCAAAATAAATTGATACAATAATACACTGCGTGCTTACAAGCATATAAACAGAAAGTGTATTCAATACAAAATACACCATATAAGATTTTGTGATTTAAGCAATTATGTTTATTAACTAATAGTTTTTTTGAATGTTAACAGAACATTCAGTGTGGTCTTAGAGCTACCACATTAAATTTGATGGGCCTGACTATTTTAGTTGTGGAGGTTTGAACTGATTGCTGAAATGATGACTTATGGCTCCCTCTGAAAAATTTGAGTCATTTGTACTTGCGAAATTTTATTAGGAATAATAAATAAATTTAGAATAGATTATTATTATTTGAGTGGCCATAAAATCCTTATACATAGGGGAGCTTATAGTCTGGCAACATCTCCAGATAGCTTTAGACATAGTCTCGAAAGAGGTGCTGCTGAAATTTAGTACCATCGATACATAAATGGAAGAGACATGTTCCAAAAACCTAAGCGTCACTATTATCTTTAAGTATTGCACTTTATTGAAAACAAAAGAACTATAAATTACCATACCAAACCCATCTAAACGTCACCAACATTCTACCAAAAATGCTCACCTTGGCTAAAGATTTGTTTTCGCAATAAAAAATTGGAAGTTTTATTCCAAATCGAAAGCTTAGCAGCAACTCTTCAGTTACAATAAATTCAAATTTTACTAAATAAATTTAATTTCACCAACATACTTTCATAAAAATTTCGTCAAAAATTTTAATTTTTCGTAATGTAATAAAAATTTTAAATTTTATTTAAAACTGAAAATGCAAATAATAACCAAAAGCTATCAAAAGCTTAAAAGTTTTCTAAAAAATCCCACCTTCGAATAACATTAGTTCTTTTGGTGAACGATATATACTACGTTTAAACAAACGTCTTATTCGCAAATAAAAATATTGTGAATACAAGATTTTGTCGCTTAAACAGTGAATTAATTTTTTATTTGCAAATAGCTCACTCACAAAAACAATTCCTGATTAGCGGCACGATTTGCAAATACGGTTTTTATATCTTCATATATTTTTCTTTTTAAGTGGTTTTGCCCATAAGGCCTATTTAGAGGAACCAAAATTATGACTAAAAAACGAAATAAGTTTAATGGTAGGTGTTATACCCGAAAATAATTTTGGTGGGTATAACTTTAAAATACTCAAATACTTTCCGTCCACATTTAACCAGTTAAATAAAAAATTGCTAACCGGTACCACTAAAATGTAGAATATTTTTGCCTTATAAACAGTGAGTTAAAAAAATAGAAATAATTTTTATTTGCAAATAGGGTAGTAATAGTAGTAATAATTATATTTTTATTTGTAGTTTTTTTCTTTCAAAACAGCTCTTATGCTTGTATTTTTAGAGTTTTCAATTAAATTATTCTTTATAAAACATATAAAATAATATTTTTAAATTATTAGAAGTTTAGTGTTAGTATAATAACTTTGCTACACTACACTTACTTGAATCTACATTTGTTTTAAAGATTCTCAGAATAATGTTAGGTCTAAATGCATTTGGCCATGTAACAAATGTAGTTGAAATGTTTTACTTAATTTTTGCTTGTGTCGTTTTTGCTTATGCTAAACAGGATTTTTTTTTATTACTATTATTGCTTATTGGTTCTTTATTCTGTTACCAGCACCTGAATAGTAATTGTTGTTTTAGTCATAGGTAGCAGATTCCTTATAAATTCTTCTCTTTTCAAGCAAAAGTAAATGTAAAATTTTTATATAATTTTTTAAGGCACGACAAATAAAAGCACAAAAATAAAAAATTTAGACAACACATCTACATAAAAAAATAAATTGAAATAAATAGTTTTTTATCAGAAAAATTTTTTGTTTTTATTTATACTTCATATTAAACATGGAATCATTGAGTCATAGCCTTGTACAGCACAAAAAATTAATTAACCTAAACTTTTTACATATTTAAAACATAAAAATAAAAACTTGCAAAGCGAAATTCTAACGTATGAGTCCTGCATATTTATGCATGTGTTTTTTAAAAGGTCTGACATTACTTAAAAAAAAAAAAAAAAAAAAAAAAAAAAAAACTAATAACTCTGACAGAAAACAGGTTGACATTATGACAGGTTGATATTATTTTGTGCAATAAAAAATCAGTATAGTTTTTTTAAAGCTTAAACAATTAAATTTAATTTAATTAACTCATCTAAAATAAATTATCACTATCTTTAGTGTAAAGATTAATATCTCTGCTTTCTCTATTGAAATGTTTGTTTATAAATTTTTTTAGAAAGTTTGGTTGCGAACCATGGGCTTTACTATTTAACTCTTTTTTTTGTCATTTTTATAAAATACAAAAAAGTAAGTTTAACAAAAATTTTATGACTTCCTGGTATTATCGATAAATTTTTAATTTGTATTGTTTTTACAATTTTGGTATCATTTTTACAACCACATATAAACATGATGCAAAATATGTTTTTTTTAGCTCTAATAGATTTAATCTCTGCAAAAAAAAAAAAGCAGCATATATATAAATTCGTAGAAGGATGTAATGTTTCCAGTAAACGTTTGAGATTAAAAATTTTAAAAAGTTTTATTTTATTCGGAAATGAATATGATGAGAAATTATTTACTTAAGTTAAGTTTACATTTGTTTGTGGCAGGAATGAAATCTGTGCAAAAAGTTCATCCTCTAATACCTGTTTCACATATCCAACAACAAATTTAAAATTTTTAATGCTTCTTGGCATCTGGCCACAAAAATTTAATATTATTTTATTTTATGTGTTTTGTGTGTTGGTCTGATAAAATTTAATTACATTTTGCAAATATGTTTGAACTTTAATAATAACAATTTAAGTTTTATTAATGGATACTTTTAGAGTGCAAAGGGAAAAATATTTAATGTTATTTTTGTCATTTAATTATGAGTAAGAATTCTAGACATTAATTTTGGCATGAGGTAGCCTCATAAATCCAAAACACTTCTACTACACTCCCAAAAGTCAAATAAAAAGCCTCAGCTCAACCGATTTTTGGTATGTACAGCGTGGCAAGCAGAGAGTGGTTGGGACAGGTTACAAATACCCAAATGCGGCAAAACAAAACAGGAGCATTGAACTGGAATAGGGTGATTGCAGTAACATTGGTATTACAATGACGTTTAAAGGCCACCACATTTTAATAGATATATTTTTATCCTTATTGAAATATTAGTAATATAGAAAAAATGATTTTTTCGAGTGAAAGTTTTAACCTCAAAATCCGAGCTTCAATTTTTTTGATCAGTCTTAGATTTCTTCGTCTCTTAATAAAAAATTTGTTTTCTTTAAGACAATTAAGATGTGGTTAGATAAGTCAAATATTTGACCAAAAATACATATCCACAACTTTTATATGTTTATTTAATTTTTCCTGCTACGCTTTATTATAAATGACGCTTTATAATACGAGTAAAAAAATTTACATCTAGCCTTTAAAATTGAGTAGGCTCTTAATTTTCTTCATAAGTACTTGAAAAGAACTATGATAATTTAGTGGTCTTGATCTAAAAAAAGAATTTACAAAAGTTTTTTACGTTTGTTAAAATTTTGTAAAGTGATAAGTTACTAACTCTATAGATAGTTTAGTAACACAAACATCTACAAACAAACCTAAAAACTTGACTTAGAATACATTTTGTGAAAAACTTTTATTCTTATGCTTCACACTAGAGTTAAGCTTTTCAAGAAAAAACTTATTGTAATTTTCTGTATCATTCTTATAATTCATACTTCTGTCCTCCGGAGTATTAATAATATGTAACATCTCAATTACGTACTCGTATCTCTTCTTGTAGTTATTTTCTTGTTGTAGTATTGTTGCATTTTCTATATTGCAACTACGTTAATACTTAATAAAAAATCATATTTAGCGAAATGCAGACGAATATAGTACGAACTAAAACTGTAGAAAAATCTTGTACGTCTAACTTTTCTGTCTGCGATGGGCGGTATGCAAATCTGCTACAGAACATTTCTCACAATACTTAAAACTGCCGTTTAAAAGTTGAAGAATAGCTGCATCTCAATCGCTTATTTTAGTCGTGTCTATATCGTCTGAGAGTCTACGGTTCACAATTAATTTTTATACTCTGCATAGCTACAGAACAAGATGTTTCTTGCAAAAATTTATAGGAAGCCTTTATACATAGCTCTAAAGTTACGCCTTACACCTTTCTCCTGCCGAAAAAGTGGAAGCTATACTTTATAGTAAGTTTAAAAATGTGTTGGTATTTTCATACGCTACCCAAGTAAAAGCTTGGCAGTTTTATAAGTATTTTATATCCTAAAATCCCTAGATATTTTAAAATATCAAATAAAAAATATATCTCTATCGCCTCATATATTTGTCTCTTTGATTAGAGTTATTTCATTGTTTCAAACGGAATGAAAAAATTCAAGACACACATGGTATTTTTCCGCCACCTCAAAGAAAATTAACCGAACTTGGAGATGTTCATTAGCAAAATTTTTTAAACCATGCCTGATCGATTTGCAGCTTTGAGTTTTTGCTAGCTCATGTGCCTTGAAAAAGTTGATTTCAACACTTCCAAGGACGGACATCGTATACAAAAAATACATTTTCTAATTCACATTAGCTATATAATACCAAAAGTCTCTAAGAATCAACTTTAGAACATATTTTATAAATATTTTTTGTTCGAAAATTACATTAAACAATTTTATTAACATACTGACGCTGGCTGACGACATTATTCTTTCAACATGCAGGACAGCGACACAAATTGCTAATCATGTTCATAAGAATTAACTATAGAAAGAACTATGAATAAATTAAATTTTCGTTTAGCATTGGCTTTTTTGAGATAAAAGCCACTGAAAAATTCAATAAAACACAGTTTTATTAAATCTAGACAACCTTTTAAACATCCATCACTCAATTATTATTTAGTGGCTATTGCAAACATAACTCCGGTACATGAATGTATTACATAAAGAAACAACAAAGAAGATTTTTCGCTCTGCGGGTCTAACACAGATGGCGCATTTTGATCCTTATTTAACGAGCTCCTGGCGATATATTTTTTGTAACGCACGTGGAGTTATTCAAATTTTTTTTGAAATTCCCATCTTAAGACTAAACGTTACATTACCAGTTACCATAACCAACCAAAAACTACCACGTTTGTTAAGTTCACTAAAGTTAGTGATATTAACAGTTTATTACGGCAATAAGTCGAAAAATGAACAATTGGAAAATTATAATTATTAAAATTTTTTTACTTAGAGCATATTGATTTTTTTAAACTACCTCGAACAATATAAAAATATTATTGAAATTTTAAATATTAATTTAGTTTTTTTTTTTAAATTAAAACTTTTAATTGCTCCCATATATGTATGTACATGCAAATTGAGCAATTACCTTTTCTTAACAAGCAGTTACTAAGCTCTTAAAAACCCTAAGAAAAACCAAGTTGTTATGCACAAGATGGAATCAAATAAAATTTTTATAACATTATTAAAAACATTTGCAGAGTTTAAAAAAAATTGTTGTTAAAATTTTTTAAATAAATAAGAGTCGGTTGTATCCGCGTGTTCTTGTTGACTTTTATAATGCTGAAGATTTTGTTTATAAAATTTAAACTGTTTTGCTTACTTTTATTTAAAAAATGGTAAAATAAAACAACTTATTTAAACCGAAATGAAACACATGCATAAACTCAATTTAAATTCAAATATGTAGAACAAACATATGTTTTCGATGTAGCTTTTGTATTAGGATATTACATGTGTACCTATTTAAAGATAAAATTATAATAATAATAGTTACAATAATAATAATAATAATAATAATAATAATAATAATAATAATAATAATAATAATAATAATAATAATGATAATAATAATAATAATAACAATAATAATATGATAATAACAATAATAATAATAATAATAATAATAATAATAATAATAATAATAATAATAATAATAATAATAATAGTAATAATAAAAATAAGAAAAAAAACTAAAATTATATATTTGTAAAGTTAAATAATGTGAAAAAAGCGTATTCATGTGTACAATTTAACCAAAACTAATAAAATTTATAACAAATATTTCTTTTCGGTTTAGGATGATAAAAAACGGCAAGTGGGTTTAACCAAAATGAATCAAAACGAAGAAATTTCGACATTTAAAAAATATAAATTTAAAACAAGGTTACAGCCAAGATGTTTTTAATACATAAATGCCACCTTTAAATCTTTTAGAAGTTTTTCAATTTATCTGCCATAAAATAAGTATATCTAATGTCATTCCGTTTGTAATTTCTACAATATCCTTTTCCGACCCATAAAGTATATAAATTCTGAGAATTTTTTTGCATAGAAAAATCGATTGAATGATGTCCGTCCTTGTTTGGGTTGAATTCAACTTTGCCAAGGAAAAATGCTTTACCCATTAAGAACCGGCGACATTTTAATGTTAGATTATATATAGTGGTGCATAATTTTGTTTTTATTTTTTAATTTTCTGTCATCCAAATATTTTTTTTCAGATTTGAGTTACTCCACTGAACTAGATTTACACATATGGTGAAGGGTACATAATATCCGGCATCGCCAAATTTAGCACTATGACCTGTTTTAATTCACATTTATATCACTACTTGAACATGAAGACCTAATTGTATAAAACCAAATAATAACATCTCAAACTTGGAAATATTTCTGAGTTTGATGAATTCGATACATTTTTCTCAAATTTATTCTGCCAACTAATGTGGTTATCTTAAAGATCACTTTTTTTATTTTTCAAACTTTGATATTTGTGTTTTGTTTTTACTTGTTAAAAATAATAAACCGGCAGATATAAGAATAAATATGAAATTGCTTTCAAGGGCACGGTAAAAATATTTCATATTTATAATAAATTGAAAACATAAATGCCTTGTAATTTTGTTCTTGTTTTAATTACAAATTCCATTCTATGACTCTGGCTAGGATCTAAATAATCTTACCTAAAAGACTCTTTAACTAGGTTAGCCATGACTATTACAGACTATTAAATAGTGAATGTAGTATGATTATTTGATTCTTTATTTTTAACGGTTTTGAAATAGAGGTAATCATAAATGGCCCCTACCAATCAAATAATACAGGTCGCTAACATTATATAGCGATTGCTCTTATGTAAAAACAAACCCAAAATATCCATGTGTTTCGCTCTTAAAAGAAGACGCGAAAATTAATTTTCTGCAATTTTTAAGCGTTTACCATTTGGTCTAGCGTCAGCACCGGAGGTCTATCAATTAATGTCTCAATTATTAGAGAACTCGCCTAATACTGAAGTATCGATGAATGCTATTTTAATTCTTGCAGAAACAAAGGAACAACATGAAAAATAAAAAGAAAAAGTTATTAAAATGTTAGTAGATTCAGGTTTGAAACTTAATAAAGATAAATGTGTTTTTAATCTAAATAAAGTAAAATTTTTAGAACACATTTTAACGTCTCACTGATCCAGATAAAATTGCAGCAATTAACAATCTTAAAAACCAGAAAATCGTACTCAGCTTCAACGAATATTAGGCATGGCTACGCACCTCTGTAAATTTGTTTTCAATTTTTCGGATATAACTTCTCCCTTTAATGATCTTTTAAAAAAAAATGTTCAATGGTACTGGTCGCCACAACACGAATTTTCGTTTAATAAGCTAAATAATGCGCTTTCATTTACTCCCTTACTTCGGTATTACGATCCAAACCTTGACGTTAAACTTCAGATGCCAGTAAATTAAGCGTAGGTGCAGCTCTTCTACAAAATGAACAACCGTTAGCATACGCTTCAGAGCTCTATCAAAATCGCAACAAAACTACGCTCAAATTAACTTCAGCGGTTAATAATAAAGCATTTTGAAGAAATGTTTTATATTGCTCATTGTTTAATGTTGTAGTTTCTATAGTGTCAGATAGGTAGACATATGTGTGCCAATAACAATCATTAATTTGTCTTATGGAGCTATTAAAACTAGATCTTGTATGAAAAGTGTTTTGTTTACCATTTACCACACAAAATCACTCAAACTTTTAGATATATTACGAATTGTAACCACTTCCAATAACTTGTATTTGACATATATAATTTTTTTATTGAAAACGAAGCCTAAAGTACAAAAACTGCGGTGTAAAGTAAACGACACAATTTCTTAATTTAACGGAATCTGAGAAAATGCAACAAATTTCTGGCAATAAATCAATCAATATTTGTAAGAAGTACTAGTATTATTCTACTTACGTGTATTCACTTTAGGTTTTTTACTTTCAAATAAGAATATATTTGAAAGGAAAACCTGAAGAAATATTCGCTTAACAGAACATGTATTTCTAAAGTACCAATATTAATTTAACTAAAGTCAGGACAGTAGCTTTTTAACAAAACTCAAAAAAAAATATTTTCAAGCCATCTTTATACATACATAATAAAGCTCCTTCAATGAAAAATATATTTAATCCCTATAAAGAATCACATCAACATCTTTAAGGTACTTATTTATGTTTCATAATTTGATTTATTAAAATCCTATATTTTCCGACTACAATAGCAACCGTTGACAAATATGTTCAATCTATTCATACGCTATGAGTATATGAAACAAATATTTTAGGCGTAATAAAGCCTTTAGGAAAAAAATATTAAAGTCTAATTCATATTCATAAAACCTAACTGTTGCGCAACCGTTTGTCTAAGAAAGGCTGCCATGTTTTTCATTATAAAATTTATTAGCTTCCTGAAGAGGTTGTGCCGCTTATATTTATTATAATATAAGAGTTTCCAACTGTTTCGTAGGAGTTGAGCTTATCAGTTACGTCTTATAAACGCGTTCAATGTTTTCGCAATGTATCCAAAATTATTTGTGTTGAAGATACATACGATACATTTGTGCAGTTGGTAAAAAAATTTTTGAATAAATGTTGAAATTGCAATCAATGTTATTGAAGGAACTAGTTATAAGGTTATGAACAGTGTATTTATTTACTTTTTATTGTGACAAATGCTACGTTTATACCCATGACTTATTCGCAAACAAAAATATTGTAAATAGAGAATTTTGCCGCATAAACGGGGAATTAAATTTTTATTTGTGAATAGCTTACTTGCGAAAACAAGACATGATTAACGCCAATACTTGCAATTAAGGTGTAAAATCCGAGGAATAAATTTTAGAAAAAGTAATCGAGTGTGGAAATAAGCATTTTTGGCGGAAGTATTTACCAACTAGATTACCAACCTTATGGTTTTAACAAGGAATGAGACTTTTATAATCAATTATTGACAACTAATTACAATGATTATTACAGGAAATAAAAATATTCATTAGTACATATTTTAAGGTATTCCTTAAAGAACTAGTTCTACTTGCTTCATTTGCGAACTAATGTAATGTGTTTTGTAAGCGAGTAACAAAATTTGGCAATCACAGAAGTAAGTCATTATATGGCAAGTACTTTTTAAGGTAATTTTTAATTTTTTGATGGGATACTATAATTTTTTTTAACTTTTTACGTGTTTTTGTTTATCAAGCCTTAAATAATTCATAGAAATTTTAAGAAGTAAAATTGTAGGGGAAAATAATTTTGGCTTAAAAATAAAAATCATGCATTCGAAATTTATGAATATTAAAAATTAAGAGAAAAACATTTTGACGGGTTTAATTATATAATGCTAAAGTATCATTTACGAAATTGTTACCAGTTAAACATAAAAATGCTATCAGGTTCTCCTAAATGTCGTAAATTTTCTGAAAAAAAAATTTAAGCTTTAGTTTTAGAATCTAAAGAGAGTGACATATAAAAAATGAAAGATAATTTATTCTTATAAATGGGAATATAAATCGTATTTACTAATTATATTTCTAGTTTGAAAAATTATTTAAGTATTTGTACTTATTGTTAAAGGAAGTGGTTTTGGATAAAATTATACCACAAATTGAAGATTTTTTTAAAATTCCACTTAATAATTTCTTTGCGCAGAACATCCAAAGAAAACCCGAAAGGGTTAAAATTAAGCTTTATATATTTTTTTTTTATTTTTTAGTATATCTTGATAAATGTGATTGGGGTGATGGCTTTTTAGAATGTAGTTCTTTGAATACTTCGTTGGAAAGCAAGGCCTATATTATTTACGCTACCACTGCAGTCAATTTAATAATAAAATTAATCTGTTGTTTTTACAACATTGAAAAGTTTCATCTTGTTGTAAAAAACTTTGAAAAATATTGTGTTTAGCATTTGAATTTCCTTCAATACAAAAAAATTTTATATTATCATAGTGAGAAACCATTTCGCGTGGTCTATATTTCTTAGAGCAAAAAATGTTTGGATTATGTATATGCCTATATGACACAAAGAAAACAATATGTTGTAGGAAGCTCTGAAAAATTAATTCTGGATATATGTATACAAATAAGTTCAATTGTGTTAGTGATTGATGTTTCCGTAATGCATTAACCGATTTTGTTTTTGTAATTTTCCATGGCATAAAGTGTTCAGCTGTGTGTTACTTAATTAGCTGTAAGCATTTGGTGAGTAAAAAATAGGATTTAAATTTTCGAAAAATTTGAGTGGGCGTGAAGCATCCTGTATAAAATAAATATTAATCATCATGAAACTTTGTAACTGTAACAAGAAGAGTCATAAAATTTTGGAATAGCAGTCGCCTTAATAATATGCATAGTCATGCAAACCTTGCTTCATTAGCAAGTGGCCGTGGTAAGTGCCTTTCAAAAACTAGCAGAAAATTACTTCTCTAAAAAGTAAAAGAAATCTATTCCTTAATATGCACTTTAGTTTTAATTTAAATCCTTTTTTTTTTCTGGCAAAGTAGGCTTTGACATATTAAGCTTAGCTTTCACGTTTCATCTTAATAAATCAGTATCTATTCAAATAAAACGGTAACGTGGTCATTTCTGCACATGAAATATTATGTTAATATTTTGATGTTAATGTATTTAGGAATCGTTATGGACTACAAAACATCTATTATAGATTTTTGTCTGTCTGTATGTCTACGCATCACGTAAAAACTGTTTAATGAATTGAAATAAAATTATGTGAGGGGTTGTCTTAGCACCATGGTTCAAATAGAGAATACTCTTTCATTTCGTAAAAAAACTGGAGATACAGATGTGAAAGCACCCAATTTTTCCAGCATAATAGTACTAGAACTGTTGTCAGTACATTTTATTTTTATAGACAGAAAGTTTATAATACTGTTTACAGAACTCTACATCAAATGTTTAAAAACACATTTTTCTTAATTTTAATTTAAGAAAATTAGTGCAGATTTACAAGTGCGATTATTTCATGCCATTTTTTCAATTCTGTTTAAGAGTTTCAGCGACTTTCATCGCGTCCCTATACAATGAAATTTTTCATGGCACTTGAATTTGTACATTTTGCTTAATTTCAAATAATACACAACAACAAAACATATGCAGCGAAAGTACACAAAGCAAGTTTAAAAAATCTGCTCAAAATTCAAGCCATGCCATATATATATACGAGTATAAATATATATGTATATCATAACACCCTTATTTTTTTACAATGAAATAAATTAATTTTCTTTTGTTTCTCTTTCTTTAAACTAATAAATTTGTGAAACACTTTCTGATTACATGTTGACCATTAGCTTAACTAACATGCACGTTGTGATTTATTGCAAATTTGGTTTTTATTCAAATGAAAGAATAAAGTTTTTGACATGCAACAGAAGTGTAGGTTTGTTTTATCTGTCGATTGATAATGTTTTTTCGTACAATATTTTTGTGTTTTTCGAAAACCAAATGTGGTGTGAAAAAGTGTGAAAAAGGAGAAAAAAACCTCAAAAAATATACTGACACATAAAAGTTATATAAATCTTAGTGTCACCACAAAATTGAAACTTACATATGTTTACATACTAAAATAACATTAATTTAGTTTTACTACACATAAGAACTTTAAAGAAAATAACAGTTAATACCGAATTCAAACACGTCAATTTTTCTTGCAGCAATTCTGAATTTTGGAAGTGAGAAGACAAGATCATAAATGATTCTGCACTACTTTCTCCTCCACAAAATTCACAATTGCTGCAAGAAAAACTGACGTGTGTGAACTCGGTATACCTAACACAAGTAAGAGTCTGATATGCCCATTACCAACTTAGTCAACTTAGTTGGATAGTAGCCGCCAAGGTACCAAACAGAAAACAAACTGAACAAAACTATCACATTTGCCGGCTAAAGTTCTTTTAAATTTTAATACTTATTTGAGATTCCTTGGTCATTTCTTTTTATTTAGTTTTGGTTTTTATTATATTGAAAAATTTTATATTTTTTATATGATATACGGTATAAAAAAAACGGTATAAAAGTGACTCAATAGCGGCTTTTTCATTACATATATATTTTACAAAATTGATGAAATAATATAATTTAAATCCATACTTTTGTAGCGAAGTAACAAATCTAAGCCTCAAAATATATATTTTCAATAAACATGTTTGATAATTTTAAGGCAAAAATTGTGAACACAAATAATAACAGTTGAAGTCGATGGAGTTTGGTTATTGCAAATATTTTACTTCCAACATTCAGGTCCTTAGTCTACTTAAAATTTTATCACGGTAGCTAAAAATTTATTATTTCTTACTGGAACATTTAAACAGTTAATATCAACATCCCCTAATTTAACGCAAGAATGTTAATCCTAAAACTGATGCTTAAAACTTTCTTAAAACGATTTAAGTTGTCATGCTTGTAAGCACAGAAATATATGTTTTGTCGAAACTTAAGTAAATGAAATATAAAATTACCGATAGTGTTAAATTTTTGCGCGTTGTATGGTTTGAATGAAAATAAAGTTTTTCGATTGATTTTACCAGTGAATTTTCGACTACTAAGTGAAATTCCGGTAGTCTAGAGTTTTTTTTTTCTGAATTATTGGTTTTTAATGCAACAAAGCAAATCATACAGCCCAGTCACGAAAGTTTTTTCTAACGGAAATAAATTTTCTCGAGAAAAGATTCATCCAATTATGAAATACGTGGGAACAAAAAAGTAAAAAAAGTAGCATCACCGTAATTTGAAGGGAGCTATTTTGCATTTTTCATATAATTTTTCTTTCATAATTCATAACACCTATTTTTCCCCGAATTTTCTTCACTTTCCGCAGGCAATAAAAAGGAGAACAAATTTATAATTGGGCTGATAACATATCTGAAGCATATCTGAACCGAACAGAGGGACATCGCTTAATCGACTATTCCATGTTAAGGATCAGGAATATATATACTTTTACGGATCAGAAATGAATATTGTAGAAGCATATTAAAAAATTCTTGCTAACGCATACATGAAAAAAATCTTATAAATTTGGGTAAATTCTTCCCACTTTTTGTTCAAGATCAAATTGATTCACAATTAAGTGCTCTAAATCAAAGAAGAAGCAGAAGAATTTGCTAAAGTAGAATAAAGTTTTTAAATTGGCATACATTGTCATTGCATACAAGCATTTAATCATTAATTTTTATTAGTGATTTTTATAGCATTACAATATTTTTGAATTGTTGTCTTATTAAAATACAGGTCCATCTAACAATGTGTTAAATTATATTTATTTATCAGTTTTAAAACTACTGCGATCATTAACTTTTGTTCATAAAAACAAATAATATTATTATTACTACTAAAAACAATTGTAGTTGAAAATATCAGTGGCATTATATGGTAACTACATTTTTTTTTTCATTGTAAATATTTCAAACAATGCCAATGAAATTTCAAATGTAATGAAAAATCCCAAGGATTTATCTCAATAAAAATGAAAAACACAGATATCAAGATTTTTTTAATTCGTTTCTGAATTACTACTCTGGATTATTTATTTATATATTTTTATTTTTATTTTTTATTGTTTATATATTATTTTTGATTGTACATTTATTTATGCTTTAAATAATCAGTGCAGATCATTACACTTTTCACTGCAGTTGGAAATATTTAAGTTTGCCATTCTGTTTGTAATTTCTACAATATCAATTTCTGAACCCATATGGTATATATTTTACGATCTTACGCATAGCAAAGTCAATTGATCGATGTCCGTTTATCCGCCTGTTTGTTCGTTTTGAAATTAATTTTAATAAGGTACTAGATGAGCTAAAGAAAATTTAAATACGCCAATCGATCATTTCCTTGGAGGCAGTGGGCAAAATACCAAGCCTGACTCTTTTTTCTATATAATTTTTTTTCAAATTTCGTTACTATTCCTATACTATTTAAAATTGTAGGTTTTTCTTAGGGTGTTGTCAGTCTTCATAAAGTAGAAAGGACTACCACCTACAGGAGTACCAAGTAGTACAGACAGCCATTATTATTTACTAGATTTATACTAGCTGCCCTAAAAAAGACTTACAATTTTCGACGCTCTCTGTTGAACGAAAAAACTTAATGCCAGGAAAGCATTTCTTCTGCCAATTTATATCTACACGATTCAGCATAGCTGTATACAGCATTTTGACTTGCTTTTAATTTAAGTCAGTTATACTTTATTGTAATCTTCTGCTGCAAATAACATTGGATACATTTTTATAACCTTCGTCACAAAAAGTTGAAAAAGGGTATATTTAAGTTGGTAATTCCGTTTGTAATTTCTGCAATATCCATTTTCGACCCCCTAAAGTATATATTTTGTAAGTCCGAGAAGTGGATTGAGCGATGTCTGTCTGTCCGTCTGTGTTAATGTTGAAATAAACTTTGGCAAGGCACTAGGGTCAAACAAGGCTTTGAAAATTTTGCT